>JASDQU010506413.1:17112-41858 GCA_032191745.1 Picea mariana | reverse complement strand
ATGACTCATGTTGACAATTGGTGGATAACCTTTTTCATTCCATAAGTTAATGATGTACTTCCCTATTATATGGTTCTAAAGTTTGTATGTTTGTAATTGCTAGAATCTATATGGTTTGTATTTGTATTTGTAAAATGTATTTCAATTTCTTACTTTGTATGTGTAATTGTTAGCAACTAGNNNNTAGATGGTTGATGCTTGAATGATTATTCATTAATGTACTACGTAAGATTCATGGAATGATGGATAATATGGAATTTAGATGGCATTTCATATATTGGAAGTATCACAAACATACATGTTTCATAAATTTTGCATCTAGTTTGGCATTCTACATGTTTTCTTTTGAATATATATATAAAAACGCTCCAGAGACGCTTCGCTCCCGACCATTTTTTGAAAAATGCGCTCCCACGCTCCTGCTTCCCGCTCCCACGCTCTGGCAACACGGCTCTGAAGTCTGAAGGATAGACATCTTCATTTTCCAGTGTTGCTAACCTGGACACATCCCATGTCTTCTCAGGGCCTTTACTGCCTCTACAGTACTTTGCTGGCCTCCCATACTAGGATAATAACCAAGATGACCTCCCGTAATAGGGATAACAATCAAAATGGCCTCCTGTACTAGGATAATAACCAACCAAGGAAAATTAGACTCCCGTACCAGGGATCATGGCCCTTCAATAGTGAAATAAGAAATCTGGCCTCCCGTACTAGGATAATAACCAAGATGGCCTCCCATAGGGCTAACAACCAAAATGGCCTCTTGTACCAGGATAACAACCAACCAAGAAAATATTGGACTCCCGTACCAAGGATAATGATCCAAGTCACGAGGGCTCCCACACCAGAGATAACACCCTTCATTATAAAATGCAAGCTACTACAGAGTAATGATCAAATAAGGAAAGTAGCACAAACTTACCTTAGTCTACAATCATGCTCAATCTTGCTTTCGGTCCTCCTAAGAAAGCTGAGATAGAGAAGAACTCCTCGTCGTTCTTGCTTGCATTCCTTGACTTCTTTTGAGGTGGCTAAAGTTGCTTTCCTCTCTTCTCGCATAGTGACAAGGGCTTGAAACCTTGCACATCACTAGCTGCAAGTCTAGTCTCCTCATTAGAGCTTGAATAGGATGCACTTTATAGCACACACTCAAGAGTCACCCCAAGGATTGTTCTTGAGACAAGTTTCAGGAATTTTACCTCAAAACAGAAATGTCTTCAAACTCAGATTTAGATATACTTCCTGTAGCAGACCTGAAACTTGTGCCCAAGATTCAAACTTGGTCTAGCTGCTTCTCAATCTACTCTGACCCTTCTGCCTTTTTGGATGGCTGTAGGTAGTATAGGCCTCAGAACAGATCTTAATATACCTTGAAACAGATGTCATCTTAGCCTTAATCTCTGCTACAGGACAAGCCTCAGATCCGCCCTTAAGACTGACAAATCTTGCCTCAGAATTAGGCCTCAAATCAGCTTCAGAAATTTGGCCTTGTTCCCTCAGGTATCTCGCCCTTATAGCCTCAGATCTCTTTAGTCTGCTGTCTCAGAAGTCATCTCTTTGCTGCCTCAGAGATCACCCTTTTTGGTGCCTCAGAAATCACTTTTTCGCTGCCTCAGAGATCACCCTTTTTGCTGCCTCAGAAATCACTTTTTCGCTGCCTCAGAAATCACTTTTTCACTGCCTCAGATTTCTTGCTGTCATAGCCTTAATTCTGCCATAGAATAGGCCTTAGAACAGACCTTGAAATCTGTCTTACCACTGTTCAAAAACAGCCTTAGAATCAGGCCTGAGTTTTGTCACAAAACTGTCTCTAAACCTGCTTCAAAACAAATGTCATAAAGACTGATCTCAGATCCACTCAGTGATTCTACAGATCTGTCATAGAATTCTGTCACAATTTCAGTCTTTAAATATGCTTCAGAAATGTCATAAAGACTGATCTTAAATCCATTCAGTGCTGCCACGGATTTGTCATAAAAGGTTGTCACACATTCAGCCTTTAAGATGCCTCATAGCCGGCCTCAAATTTCCCTCAAAAATTCGGTCTGCAATTTGATTTGGATCTGCGGTTAAGCCTCCTGTAGGTCTGCTGTTAGGGGTTCTTCTGGCTGCGGCAGCCCTAGAGGGGTTTCTCTATGCTGCGGTCTCCCTTTAAGACCCTCAACAATGATCGGCCCAGGCTAATAGGCCTGC
The DNA here is from genome assembly GCA_032191745.1 of Picea mariana. Taxonomy (NCBI): domain Eukaryota; kingdom Viridiplantae; phylum Streptophyta; class Pinopsida; order Pinales; family Pinaceae; genus Picea; species Picea mariana. The sequence continues at coordinate 39,662 of JASDQU010506413.1, read as the reverse complement.
GGCCAGCTTTAAATTTTTTTTTTTTACCACAGTTTTAAGGGAAGGTTTGGCCCTCTCCTTACACCTACAGCAGGGGTCTCGCAGCCCTCAATCTCCACGGCTTGCCTTCATTGACTGTGCAGTAATCATTTTCAAGAACTTGCTCTGATACCATGTTGAGTTTTTGATGGTTAAGCTTATGCATATAGTTTATTTCAATTTAGCATTAACTGAACCATAACCATTTGCAGCAACAATACAAGCTGCAGTAAACCAAGATCACAAGAAGAATAACCATGCACAAGAACACAAGAAGTATCCTGGGAAAACCCTTCTCAACCAAGGGAAAAAAACCCAGCAATCCTTTGCTTATATTGCCAAGAGAGGATCCACCATCCACCACCAAACCCTAGCACACAAGAGGGTGCTGTTATGACTGAGAAAGCTGGCGCCTAGGAAAGTGCGCCCTAATTTTAGACCTCAACTCCTGTGTTGAGTGAATGACACAATGAATAATGAGAAATCCACAATGGGGATCTACTTTTATAAGTACAAGACCTAGACACATCAAATGGATGTGTCTATTGGCACAATAGGGCCGACCTGTACAACTTAATAATATAAGTAATAATTACACAATATTAATTATCTTTACTTGGTGGGGCCGACTTGTACCCTTCACAACGCAAATTAGGGTTTTACCAAAGTCTCACTCTTTGACAATATAGCAAGGGATCTCACACATCCTCTAGCGCTCAACCACTAGGGACACGTCCACCTGTGCTCACCCACAGGGACACATCCACTTGTGCTCACCCACATGGACGTCACTCTCAACAGATTAACTCAACTGAGTCCACAGGAGTACCATCTGGAGAACCATCTCGAGCCGACTCAACTAAGTCCATAGGAGTACAAGGCAGGAGACCATCTCAAACCGACTCAACTCAGTCCAGAGGAGTACAAGGCAAAAGACTATCTCAAGTCATGTCAAATCAGTGTAGAGGAGTAGACAAGAGACCACACGTCATCACAACTCAGTCCAGAGTCTGATGCACACCCATCACATGGGCACACCCAACACATGGGCCCTCTCACAGATTGTCTCAACTCAGTCCAGAGGAGAACGACCTGGAGAATGTCACATGACACTGCAATCATCGACATGACTTGCCTTAAATTTGGATAGCCATGGACAGTTCCTACCGAGTGTTATGACATATTATGATAGGCCCATACTTGGAATCATCATCATTGTGTTGGACGTTGGCAATCATTCTATGTACTTGATGTACCTCCTGTTTTAGTAATGTTTTTATCTATTTCATAATCTCTTGTGTACCATTTTATCTTCTTTCATGAGATAGATACTTAAACTGTTTTTATTTAACTTTTCAAAACAATTCTGTGCATCCAATAATTGTGTTGATTCCCTTTAATTGTCTTCAGATGTTTGGAGCTGAAGCAACAAATATTCTGGATTATGTGGAGTGCTATCCAAATGGGTATAGAAAAGGAGTCAAGATAGCAAAAGCATGTGAAGAAGCTAATATTCAAGGGTTCCCGACTTGGATAGTAAAGGGTCAGGTGAGGAGTGTTACTTATTTTCATTAGAATTTCTCTTTTGTACTGAATGTATTATTTCCAACATAAATCTCTGTTCAAGCCTTCTGTATATTCATTTGTCCTGGAAATGATCTTATTCCTGATTTAAAAATAATTTTCAAAAGCAGGTTTTGAGTGGTGAACAAGTATTTGCAGAACTTGCTCGTGTTTCTGGATTTGATCAGGAGAAACTGGATAAATGAAATGACAAGGCTTATATGTTAGTTGGAAGGATGTTTTGCAGTTTTCATCATTTTGTAACATCTTCTGTATATCCATGCCTTGACTATTGGAGAAAGAATTATGATATCCTACCTTGTGAATTATGACCACAATGATAAAGTAGTATTGAAGATTATTCTCCCCAAATTGTATATTTTTGAAGCACAACATTTTTGTGAAATTTAGGAGAAAAGGAGCTTCTGATCTTATATTGCAAAAAATTTACTTACCAGACTGATAACATTTTCCCACTGAATGTCATAACAGAGTGCAAGTGTTCAATACATTAATCTGAAGGTTTCATCATTCATCTATTCTTTCTTCTCCACTTTTCCTTTGAAGATGGTTTTTCTGGTATGTGACATCCTATAAATGGGAATTTCTGCACAGTATGTAGTCATTTCACAAGTATATTGGAGATTGAAGGGTTCAGATAGATCTGCTTAAACCAGAGCAATGCAATATTTGAAATTTTGAATATCGAATGATCATGCTTTGCAGTTTAATTTGGTAAAAATGAATTTGATTAGGAATGGAACAAAACTTTTCAGTGATTGGAAAAGATGCAATGGAATGCAAATGCTGTGTCTATGGTCATAGTGATGCAAGCTCATAGAGCTTATTTTGTAAATTTTTTCTGTTAAATTACTTTATTTATTTATTTGATTATTTTTAAATTAGAAACTGAAAATGCTATACATAAGGTATCCCACCTAGAGTTCATTAGCTAGATATCACAGGTCAAGAGCTAAGTTGCCAGGGTTTGTGGTTGTAGCCTTGTAGGTGTTGGAACTTGGGATGCCATTATTGACATCCGGGTTCATTACAGTGTGTGTGTGTGTGTATTATTTTTTATTTTTTTCTAGATAGTTCCACATTATTCTGGCAATACAAATGCCAGTATCACGAATTATACTTTTTGTGGTCCACATGCTTCCATCAGCATGTGTTAGACAGGGTTTATGAAGGAATCTGTTGAGTCATCATCATCTGAGTCCTCATCTAGTCTGCGGACTAACTCCCAATCAAAGCCTCAAGTTAATCTTGTAGACAGATGACCAACCATAGAAGTTTCAAATCGTGGAATCATGTCTCTAATGTACCTTTTGCTCTGCAGGATAACTGTAATAAATGTGTCTGAACTTAAACCAATCATCCTTTCATGGTACAAGTTCTGTTCTATGATATGCTACAAAGAACATACAACTTGACTCATATTTCATGCAAACATCTATATGAATGCAGAAGAAATACATTCTTTTATGCACAGGAATAGGTGATGGAAAAGTAAAAAGTAGGCTATGAAAATTTGGAAGGTTCCATGAAGGGGTGTAACCTATAGGAATACTGGAAAATGCAATGCAGTCCTTTTTCAACTTTTTGTAAGCTAGAATCTCTATATAAGTGAAAGGGGTAATATCAGGTTCTATCAAGTATAATGCAGGATTTTTCTTCCAAAAACTTTGCCTAAAAATGTTAAGGTAAAATTATTCACTCCATCAAACCTATAGATGGAAAATACCATTTTTCTAAAATAAGACACTGGATTTTGAAAAGAAAACCTTGGATTAGTTCAGCCAATCCCGTTTTCACTCGATTGATCATGCTTGCCTGATGTGTTGCTTTCTCTATGTTCTGGAGTTGTGTATAACCATTTGTACAATCTGCATTGAAGTGTGAAATTCTCTAGCTAGAAAATCTGTCAATGCATTCTTTTTCCCTTTGATATGTTCAAACTTGAAATCTTTTTTCCTAGCCATAATTCCCTCTGATAAGTCTAGAGTTTCCAGTAGCTTTAGCATTTTTGGAGGCTAAGAGTCCTTCTAGATTTTTGAGATCAGACTGGACAACAAATTCTTCTGACATGATGAATATGAGGAGGCTAAGAGTCCTTCTAGATTCCTTTGATGACAACCAAGATTCTTTGTGGCTGGAGTGATAATTCAACTTAGCTCCTGAAAATGAACCAGATGAACCACATGCAAATCTACAAATTTCTTCGTAACCATGAGGGCTTAGTTCTGTCAGCTTAACACCCCAATACTGATCACTTGCATCAGTATATATAACATTTTTACTATCTCATGATATCTTGTGTGGAGGCAGAGATTCACATTTTTCTTTAATTCTTCTAACAACTGCAGTGTGATGAGAATTCCAAGGCTCCTTATCTTTTGTGTAACCTTTGATTCAATAAAGATCCATCAGAAACAATTCACAGATAGAATGGAGCTATTTAGTTTATACACCTTAGGAATTTTCGTCATTGAGTGGTATTTGTGAGTAACATAAGGGAACTGTTATCGCACAAATTGTAGGTTGGGCAAAGCCCGACCCAATCCACGAGATGGCGATAACTACGAGAGAGTCTACCCACTGTCACCTTAGATAAACCCTCCCCTCTCTTTAGTGAAGGAAAAATTCTACACAAGGGGAGAGAATGAATGTTCCTAAGGAGGGCACAAATTTCGGCCAAGTATCCTCTCCAAGATGGGGGAGTTATGATAAAAATGAAATAGAAATGATCCTTATTTATACAAATCTCCTAAAAAGTGTTTTCCCACTTAAGTTAGGGTAAACAACAAAATAAGGGAGACATTTCCCTTTATTTTTCCCCTTTACAACTTTAAATTTGATTTTGCACATAAGAAAACCCTAAAAGAAACATGATGTCACCCTTCTAGGGCAATGTTTCGGCACTTGGAGCAAGTCGTTGAGCTTGAGGATGAAACGTTGGGCCTCCAAAGGCCTCCTCCTTGTATGCTAGGGTCTCGTCCATCAAGACAAGGCTTCTCTCCATAAAAAAAACTGTCTGTTATCCCCATTTTGTGGATAACTAAGGAGATTATGTCTTGAGGCCCTTAGGTTGCAGATATGGAGTGTCGAGAGACTACATGACCAATAGTACCCTTTTGCACAGTTGGAAACCCTTCTCACCACCACATATGGCCACATATTTCCAGATGACATCCGCCACATCAACTGGCTTCTGGAAGGCAGTGAGTCTTGCTCCATGAGGTACAAGTCAGTATTATGGTGAACATCATTTCAATATTTAAGCTAGTTGAGTATGTTGTATCTTAGATTGCTCTAGATTTCATGATATATGCTTGGACATTATGCCTTTTGCCCTGCTTCACCTTGGTGGTTGACATTGTGCCCTAGTAGGTGGTCTTCCTTGGGGATGGGTTTGCTACTGGGAACTCCCTTAAAGAGCCATCTTACCGTTCCAGACCATACTTACCACTTTCCATCATTGTTCCCCTCCATTTCCTTATCTCTTGGGATTTTGGGGTGTATTGACCCAAGAAGGGGTTGTCCCTCATTCTATGGGAAGAAGGGGCTGAAGGCCTAGAGGGATTGATGTTGGGTAAAAGATAAAATCCTTGTATGAACCTTCCAAATGCTTCGCCCAAAGATCACCCAAGAAAGCAGTGAACACTTATCTTCGAGTTAAAGGGACCCACAATATAATAAAGAATGCTTAAAAGGTTAGTTGAAGGATGGGAGGTCTCATTACGGGCCAACTTATCACGTCCATGAATATCTAGTTGTATGACATTGCCATCATCTGGTCACCAAACCAGGGTAATGGATCGCAGTTGTATGGATGAGAGAAAGGGGGTCTTATCACGTGCAACCTTCTCATTTCCACTAGGTGTTTGTGGGTGACATTGCCATTATGTGGTCACCACGCCAGGGCAGTGACCTTCAACCTCTCCTTAATATTATGAAAGAATAAAAGAATGTCAATTAATGGGCTTGGAAAAAAATGCATTGCAGACGAAGGTACCACACAACCCTCTACAAAGGCACCCATGAATGAAACACTACAACCCCTTGTATGTCATGAGCCCTATGCCCATTGAGTTTTGACCCCAACCACCTCACCCACTTTACATGGCTTAGAGTGAGATCTCTTGGAAACTCTCCTTGACCTAGGGCAAGATCTACCCAAGAGGACACATCGTCAACCCTCCCATATTCAAGCTTGACAAGTCGCATAGTGTCTTTGAGCAATTAATTGTTTGATATTGTGATCTTTGATGCACATGCTTAGGTGGCTCATTTATTGATTGGATTCACTGATCATGATGTTATGACTTGAGATCCTTGGAGTGCGTGCTCATTTGTCTTTGCAGTGTAGATTTTCTAAGGTCCTCTGAGGCTGCCACCTAATGTCTGTGCTTGACCTTAGTATGGCTCTAAGTTTCAACTGTATGGCTATATTCTTTTTGTTGTTTTAGGACAACAAACAATCATCCCACTTTTTGCTCAATGTTTTGAAGGTTAAGTGCTCTTTTAAGGTGCCCTTGCAAGTGTTTTCTTATCTCAATGTTAGCACATGCAATACAACTTAAAACACATAACACTACCTCTAGATATTTAACTTTAAAATGTTGATCTACACTTCTAAACATGCATAAATTTGACACAGGTATTTTTGGTCAACATGNATAATGATGATCAAAGCAAGAGATATAACAAGTAATACAATACAATGGAACCTGTATACATAGAAATCTCCTCACAAGCCTTGCCACAAGATCCAGAGAGAGATGTGCCCAAACTCAGGTGCACCCTCTCCCTTTGTTGCTCTTTGCACTGAAGTGAAGCGCTCTAGCTCCTCTTTGACCTAATGAAGAAATCCCTCCACAGGAATGTGCTCTCCTGTGCTGCCTCTTCACTGAAACTGTCAGAATTGACTTCCTCCAAGTGAATCCACTACAAGGTAGTTGCCAACCCACTCCATGGGTGCGCCCTCCTCCTAGCAGATAAGATCACCATCAAATAACAGATCCATAAGCTAGATGCCTCTCTCCATAGAAGCATGCGCCCTAGCTCTCCTCTCCTCTCCCTATGCAACTGACCTCATCTCAAGGCTCCAAGTCTTCCTCTCCTAGTGAGAAAATGAAGGAAATAAATGCGCCTCCTCTAGTAGATGCGCCCCTCCTCCATATAACATGCTCCCTCCAAGAAATGGAAACTAAAACTCCATGGATATGCTCTCCATGCAAGATCAAGGTAACAAGAGCTTCCTCCTCAAGCTCTCAAGGGTTTCTCTCAAACCCTCATCAAGTGCGCTCTCTCCCTCATTGAGAAATGCGCCCTCTCCTCTTCTCCAAAACTCACAAGTGAAGAATGAATCTCAATAATACACTTTACTCTCCTTTAGCCTCCTTTGGCCAAGCCCTAAAAGATCAATGGCCTAGATTAGATCTAGTCAAGTCTAGTCAATGGGTGAGATCTCATCCACAAATCTCACTAAGGAAACCCACTTTTCTTAGTTGCTTTATGTTTATTAATTCACCCACATTGTGAATTATTTGTCACTTTATGACTTAAGTGACATATTTCACTTTTGACTTAAATCTCCTAAGTCAAAGTGAAATTAGAATCATAAAGTGAAGTACAAGGGTAATAGTCTTCCCCCTTTGTGCTTAGAGACTCATAAGCACATGGGGACCACTTTCCAAGGTACCCAAATCCTAACATGTAGGACCTAGTTGGTGGACAGTTTTGAGAGAACAAGTCTAGCTTGGGCTTCCATGGGACTGCAAGCCCACAGGATGGATGCCAAGGGTCCACATATCAGATCACAGAGATTTGAAGGCCTATAGGACAACTAGATGGACCTAGCCCATGCTTCACTTTCCAAATGACTTGCCTAGGAGAGGCAAAATGTCACCTCCTAGGGCATGACGTCAATTTTGGGGGCTAGGGTTTGGTGGTGATGTTGCCACTCATTGACACATGGATGTTTTGAGGAGGAGGTCTTCACCATGAGGAGATTTCCTAGAAGCTTGACATGTGACCTTTGGAGGCCTACCAATGCTTCTCTAACACCAACGATTTCTTCTAAGTGGAAAAACATCCCTTAAAGGGGAGACATCCATGTAAAATTAGGGTTTTATTTGTGCAAAAGTGAAATTTTAAATGAATTGTTTAATATTACTTTGTTAAGGGGGGAAAGATTAGGGTTGTGGTTTACCCCTTAATGTATGGAAAAGTCACCTTGGTAATATTTTGTATAAATAAGAGATCATAAGATCTTATTTGAACATAACTCTCCCTATTGTGAGAGGACTTGTGTAATGTCCCCCACCTCTTGATGAAGAGGGTTGGAGAGACTCAGTAGTCTAGCTTTCCCCACTAGACTATAGTCTCAGGCATATTGGGGACAAAGTCAACTAGAAAACATAATATTCTAAAGTTAAGTTGACTTTGTGTGAAAACGGGTAACTCAATGAAATAAAAGAAAATATGCGGTTAAGGGTTAACCCTAGATGTTAACTAACTCAACAGAGGAATAGACTGGAGCTATAAAGGAAAGGGCAGGGTGCACTCCTTATTCATTCTGGATTATTATCTTATTTGCATTGGAGCTCTTGAGCATAATTAGTTTTGAGGGTTTTGAGTCTAAAACTCTAGAGATCAACTTAGTGATGAAAGACCCCACCTTTCTTGATCCAGGTTGGCCCCGGAGGTGAAATAATACTCCCACACCATTCTACAGTGTTGAAGGCTTGTTCTACAGGCAGATTTCAGGCTAGGGCGCAACCTAGGGGGTTTCCAGCTAAGGGGGTGCACCACCTTGGAGAGATTGGTTCAATCTGGAGAAAGGGGAAGGCATTTTGGCAAAGTAGCACCTGGGTTATCTTCATGGGGTCCCTGGCATCATTCTTGGTATATTTCGAAGAAGTTTATTCTTGCAGTTTATTTTTGGAAGCTTGGCACGAATTAAAGAAGAGAAGGGTGCATTGCAGAAAGTGGTTTTCAATGTTTAGTGGCTCACATCATCATAGATTGACTTGAGACTTTACCATCTTGGTAGCATTGGCCTGATCTATAGTCTGGTAGATTTTGGTGGTTTTCAGAGGCTCCTGGAGGGGAGGACGAATTCTCCTTGACTTAATCAAACTAGGAGGGCGCAATCCATTTGAGGCGTTGCCTAGTTGGAGGAGAAGAACTTCTCAGATCAACTTGAGACTTGGTCTGATGGTTTCTATCAGCCCGATCTACATTCCAAGAGAGATTGGAGGGATTTGGAGGTTAGGAAAGGGAGGGCCGAAACTTGAGGGTTTGGCAGCATCCAGAGCAGGGCACAACTCTTCCAGCTGGAGGGGTTTTGCAGAGTATTGACGGGGTCTTCTTATCTTCAGACTTAGCTTGCTTGCCGGTGGCCTTTGGAGGCTTGGATCTCTTCTCAGACAACCTTTGGGAGGGATTTATCTTTGTATTGATTGTTATTGTATCGGCTGGCAACCCATTTTGATAATTTTGGGGCTTTCTTCTAGATCTGCAGATCTCTTGTATACGAGATCTCCTTACTATCTAAATAAAGGTCAGATCTGACATTATTGGTTCTCTATTGGTGTTCTTCATATATCTTGTCTTGTTTATGATTTTATGTTTCAGATCTATTGCTCAATCAACATTAAGTAATCCATAATGCACATCTTTGTGGGAACACCTGCAAACACATAAACAAACATAGCAAACAATGAACAGTTAATGTTCTGAGCAAAAAATTTGGCTCAGGAACATTACAACTTGGATCTGAAATTTTCGCTACACTTGGCTATATTTGTCTCTTGTGCACTTGTTTATGGCTATCTCTTGTGAATGGTTGATGGAGAAGTGAGGTGCTAGCCTTGGAGGAATGCTTTCTAGCTTTTATGGTGGATTATCTTAGCATCTTTCTTGATTTTGGTATGGTCTTTTACTCTTATGCTATCATTTTTTCAAGTCAAGGATTGTTGTGCTAGGAACTAAGTAGGAAGTAAGAGTATTTACATCCCCACTCTAGTCTCCATCATTTATTGCTTAAAATTCATTGATGTTGCAAGGGTTTGTTTGAGGAAGTAAGAGGATTTACACCCGTCATTCTCAAACCCTAACTAGAGATACTTGCATTGGGAAGTAAGATGATTTACACTGCTAAGGAAGTAGCATCTCTAGTTCATTTATTTTGACTCCATTAACCCAATAGTAAAGGCATTAGTCATCTATTTTTTGCATTGGAGATATAAAATCATTGCCTTGAGAAACGTGAATTTTTATCTTTTGAAAGATCTTTTGCTTGGAGTTGGTTTGCCTCATTGAGAGGAGTCTTCCCCTACTAGGGACCTACAACCATTAGGGTTGATCTAACCTAGATAAACTTCTAACCATAACTCCTAAACTAACCCTATACTAGCTCCTAAATTTTTCCCATTTACTCTACTAACTAGGGCACATCTTTTGGGCTAACTGTTGGCATGTTTTGATGGTGTAATTTTCTGATATAAGTGACTGAAAGCTACAACCATAATGCTGCAATTTTCTGCAGAAAATACATGTTTACAACAACCATTTTCTCTTGCCTTTTAATTGCCATTTTTAAGCCTATATTCATTGCTAATCTTGACGTTGATTTGCTTAACTAGTTTAGATCTTTGTATGCTGATTTAGACGCTTTATTTGCTCATATAAACTGTCATCTACTGCTGCAAATTAGGGACAACAAGCTTAACTTGCTGATCCATACTAACATATATCATTGCAAGTTGGATTTTCTTGTGTCTCGAGTAGGTACAATCATCTGGAGAAGTACTATACCTTTGGGGCAACAATCACTTGACTTACAAGGAATCTCTTCCCACATTTCACTCCATTTATATTTGACCTCTAGGGTCTCCACTTCCATCTCTATCCATCCCCATCACATTCCCTCTAGGGTCATCGAGATCGCCTCCCTAGAGTGACCTAGTCACCCTTGAAGTGAGGGACCTTCATTGAGGTGACATTGGGTGTAGGATTCCCAAATTGTAGCACTTGCGTTTGTGGTTGGGTCAGGATTTTCCCAACCTACAACTTGTGCCATAACATTTTGGCACCATTGCTGGGGAAGATTTTGAATCTTCTTCGTACCCTAACGACACTTTGGTAAGCTATCCCAAATCCTTTCCCTTAGCTTTCCTGACGACTCCACATAAGGGACATTCCCCTTCTCTTTTCCTTGATGAGATCATCTTGAATCTCATCTGGCGACTCCACCTTCCACGAACCCACCTTTCCCTCTTTCCCCTTTCCTCCTTTGGTGAGATTTAATCTTACCTGGCGACTCCTTTGAGGTGTCTTTTCAATCAATGGAACTATGGCACCATGGAATGAACCCTCATCCAGAAATTGTTGTGACTCAACAATGACATTTTTATAGATGGAAAAGGAGAAGGCTACTAATAAAGCTGCTAAAGAGATAATGAATCGCATAAGAGAATTATTTCCTTCCCTTGACGATGAAGAAGTATTCGAAGAACATACATATGAAGAAATTCATCAAGAAGAGAACACAATGAGGTGTGACCCTTTCGAAGACCTTGATGATGCTTTATTCCATGACCTTGAAAATGAATAAGTATCGGAGGAAACCTTGGATATGATAGATCCCCTTGAAGAAAAGCAAGAAAAGAACTATGCACTCAGAATCAAGCCTCTTGTGATGAAGAGGCGATGGAGGTGATTGTCTATAAAAAGAAAGAATAATTTTGATAAGGTGCAATATATTAAGGCACCACTATCTTTGATCTCGCTTGATGAAGGCGAGGTTGTCCAACCTTGTTTACCTCCTAATGTTGAAGAAGCAATCAATCTCGATGATGAATAATTTGAAGGTCCAGTTGAAGACGTCCATGCCTCTACTCCTGCACACAGAGGAAAATATGGTCATTTTCAGTCATATTGATGGTCTTATGAAAGCACCCTTCGACATGGTTGATGAGCCTATAGACACTTTCATATAGACTGACAGTCGCAGATGGGATCTTAATTGTCTCACATTTGATAGAAACCCCATTTATGACATTGAGGGTATCTCTCAGGCAGAGGGGGTGTTATCATCATAGGTGTGGTCCTCATGCGTATATGATTCAGATGTTTGGCAACCTAGTGATGATATGGTTACAGATTTGTCCCGCCCCTTCGAGGATGACTTAACACAACATACTCAGAGTATTTTTGAGTCATCCTTTGGTACATACCCTTTTGAGGATGCAGATTTGTTTTATGAGGACTTCCAACCATTGTGCTCATATTTTGAGGAATACTAGGACGAGGCCACCGTAGAGCAGTCAGAGGTTCATTCTTTAAAGCATAAGTATTTTCATCTTGGAGATTTCCATGGAGATTCATAGGGGAAGAGGCGGTGTTTTTCTACACCTAAGACTATTCCTTACCTCTTACCCTCTTCTCTAAGAGACCATGTAGTATTCTTCCGATCTCTTATTTCCTCTCAGTCCTCGACAGGCAGTGGGTCTTTGTGCATAGATGAAGATGAGCCTTCGTCTACATATACTAGCCCCTTTTAGAGATGGATTGATCAGTCTTGTGACTACACTTTCAGGTGGGATGTTCGGGATGATGGTTTCTCTTTCCAGCGAGATTTCCTCCCTCCCACCCATCTTCATGAGTTTTATTTCATGATTGATTATATGTGTGTTTATACTCATGATTATTATGTGCTTGACTTATATTTGTTGTATTATATGACTGAGCACAGTGGGAGATACTTTGATGAGATAATCAAATGGTTGCATTAGTTGTATGACTTCACTTGACATAATCCAACACGTGATCTTCAGGGCCCCAGGTAAGTAGGTAAGTGATTTTGATTCCCTACACTTGCATCTTGATTGCTCATATTATTTTATATGCATTTCATTTTCATTTTTCTCTACTTGCATATTGATTTTATGCTTAGTTTAGAAATTTTGAAAAAATGTCAAAATTTTATTTTCTAGTTTAGTTTTCATTTTAGATTTATATATATATGGATGAAGAGTGATAGCACCACCCTAGATGCTCTGATCCCTTTGTTTGAGTTTTTGGTAGGCACAGGTCTACCGAGAGATGATGCGGTTCTCATGCACTCTACGACAAGCACATGTCCCCAAGTAGGAGCTAGATGTTATCCCCATTTTGTGGATAACTAAGGAGATTATGTCTCGAGGCCCTCAGGTTGCAGATATGGAGTGTCGAGAGACTACGTGACCGACAATACCCTTTTGCACAGCTGGAAGCCCCTCTCACCACCATAGATGGTCACAGATTTCCAGATGGCATCTGCCACATTAGCTAGCTTTTGGAAGGCAATGGGCCTTGCTCCATGAGGTACAAGTCAATATTATGGTGAGCATCATTTGGATATTTAAGCCAGTTGAGTATGTTGTATCTTAGATTGCTCTAGATTTCATGATATATGCTTGGACGTTATGCCTTTTGCCCTGCTTCACCTTGGTGGTTGACATTGTTCCCTAGTAGGTGGTCTTTCTTGGGGATGGGTTCACTACTAGGAACTCCCTTAAAGAGTCGTCGTACCATTCCCAACCATACTTATCACTTTCCATCATTGTTCCCCTCCATTTCCTTATCTCTTGGGATTTTAGGGTGTATTAACCCAAGAAGGGGTTGTCCTTCATTCTATGGGAAGAAGGGGCTGAAGGCCTAGAGGGATTGATGTTGGGTAAAAGATAAAATCCTTGTATGAACCTTCCAGATGCTTCACCCATGGATCTCCCAAGAAAGAAGTGAAACACTTATCTTTGAGTAAAGGGGACCCACAATATAATAAATAATGCTTAAAAGGTTAGTTGAAGGATCATGGGTCTCATCACAAGCCGACCTATCACGTTCATGAATATCTAGTGGTATGACATTGCCATCATCTGGTCACCAAACACAGTTGCATCGTTGAGAGAAATGGGGTCTCATCATGATCCAACCTTCTCATTTCCACTAGGTGTTTATGGGTGGCATTGCCATTATCTGGTCACCACGCTAGGGAAATGACCTTCAACCTCTCCTCAAAATTATGAAAGAATACAAGAATGGCAATTAATGGGCTTGGAAAAAAATGCATTGCGAGCGAAGGTACCACACAACCCTCTACAAAGGCACCCATGAATGAGACACTACGACCCTTTGTATGTCATGAGCCTTATGCCCATTGAGTTTTGACCCCAACCACCTCACCCACTTTACATGGTTTAGAGAGGGATCTCTTGGAAACTCTCCTTGACCTAGGGCAAGATCTACCCAATAGGAAACCTCGTCAACCCTCCCATATTCAGGCTTGACAAGTCGCATAGTGTCTTTGAGCAATTAATTGTTTGATATAGTGATCTTTGATGCACATGCTTAGGTGGATCATTTATTGATTGGATTCACTTATCATGATGTTATGACTTGAGATCCTTGGACAACGTGCTCATTTGTCTTTGCTAGTTGGTGGAAAATTTTGGGAGAACAAGCCTAGCTTGGGCTTCCATGGGGTTGCAAGCCCACATGATAGATGCCAAGGGTCCACATGCTGGATCATAGAGATGAAATATTGAAGGCCTAGAGGACAACTAGATGGACCTAGCCCATGCTTCACTTGCCAAACGACTTGCCTAGGGGAGGCAAAATGTCACCTCCTAGGGTATGACATCACTTTTGGGGGCTAGGGTTTGGTGGTGATGTAGCCACTCATTGACACATGGACATTTTGAGGAGGAGGTCTTCACCGTGAGGATATTGCCTAGATGCTTGACATGTGGCCTTTAGAGGCCTACCAATGCTTCTCAAACACCAACGACTTCTTCTAAGTGGAAAAATGTCCCCTAAAGGGGAGACATCCATGTAAAATTAGGATTTTATTTGTGCAAAAGTGAATTTTTAAATGAATTGTTTAATATTACTTTGTTAAAGGGGGAAAGCTTAGGGTTGTTGACCCCTAGGCTTGTGGTTTACCCCTTAATGTATGGACAAGTCACCTTGGTGACATTTTGTATAAATAAGAGATCATAAGATCTCATTTGAACATAACTCTCCCTCTTGTGAGAGGACTTGGATCTGAAATTTTTGCTACACTTGGCTATATTTGTCTCTTGTGCACTTGTTTATGGCTATCTCTTGTGAATGGTTGATGGAGAAGTGAGGCGCTAGCCTTGGATGAATGCTTTCTAGCTTTTATGGTGGATTATCTGAGCATCTTTCTTGATTTTGGTATGGTGTTTTACTCTTATGCTCTCATTTTTTCAAGTCAATGATTGTTGTGCTAGGAACTAAGTGGGAAGTAAGAGTATTTACACCCCCACTCTAGTCTCCATCATTTATTGCTTAAAATTCATTGATGTTGCAAGGGTTTGTTTGAGGAAGTAAGAGGATTTACACCCCTCATTCTCAAACCCTAACTAGAGATAACTGCCTTGGGAAGTAAGAGGATTTACACCCCCAAGGAAGTAGCATCTCTAGTTCATTTATTTTGACTCCATTAACCCAAAAGTAAAGGCACTAGTCATCTATTTTTTGCATTATAGATATAAAATCATTTCCTTGGGAAACATGATTTTTTATATTTTGAAAGATCTCTTGCTTCGATTTGGTTTGCTTCATTGAGAGGAGTCTTCCCCTACTAGGGCGTCCCCTCTCTCTCACTACTTTACTTTCTGTTACAAAACCTAACCTACAACCATTAGGGCTGATCTAACCTAGATAAACTACTAACCATATCTCCTAAACTAACCCTAGACTAGCTCCTAAATTTTGCCTATTTACTCTACTAACTAGGGCGCATCTTTTGGGCTAGATGTTGGCATGTTTTGATGGTGTAATTTTCTTATATAAGAGACTGAAAGATACAACCATAAGGCTACAATTTTCTGCAGAAAATACATGCTTACACAACCATCTTCTCTTGCCTCTTAAGTGCCATTTTTCAACCTATATTCATTGCTAATCTTGATGTTGATTTGCTTAACTAGTTTAGCTCTTTGTATGTTGATTTAGATGATTTATTTTCTGATATAAACTGTCATCTACTGCTGCAAATTATGGACATCAAGCTTAACTTGCTGATCCATACTAACATATATCATTGCAAGTTGGATTTTCTTGTGTCTCGGGAAGGTACAATCATCCGGAGAAGTACTATACCTTTGGGGAAACAATCACTTGACTTAAAAGGAATCTCTTTCCACATTTAACTCCATTTAGATTTGACCTCTAGGGGCTCTACTTCCATCTCTATCCATCCCCATCTCATTCCCCCTAGGGTCATCGAGATCGCCTCCCTGGAGTGGCCTAGTCATGCTTGAAGTGCATGACCTACATCGAGGTGACATTGCGTGTAGGATTCCCAAGTTGTAGCACTTTATTTTGTGGTTAGGTTGGGCTTTTCCCAACCTACAACTTGTGCCATAACAATGCCAAGTGTCAAGTCAACACCACCACAACCAAATCCTAGCCCCAATAAGATGTCAAGCCCCAAGATTTAGCGTTCTAGCCTCGAAAGGAAATTTGTTAGGGTGATGAAGGGCTAGGATAGGTCCTCCAAGGTGTCTCTCAAGCCTCCAAATACTATCATCATCATTCAGTGTGTGGGCCATGGTATCCAACCTGTGGGCTTCATGCCCCAAGGAAGCCCAAGCTAGGCTTGTCCCTCCAAAACTGTCCACTAAGCAAGGTCCTGTAAAAACAATGAATACGCCCTCCAAGGATCTCAAGTTAAATGTATCATGCTAAGTAAATCAAATCAATAAAAGGTCACCCAACCATGTGCATCAAAAACCACCTCATCAAATTAAACAAGTGCTCAAAGACCCTATGCAACTTGCCAAGTTTAGGTATGGAAGGGTTGACAAAGTGACCTATTTTGTGAATCATTCCCTAAGTCAAGGAGTGTTTCCCAGGTGGACCCCCCTCTAAACCATGTGGAGAAGATGAAGTGGTTGGGGGTAAGACTTTCGGGCATGGGGTTCATGACATACAAGGGAGTGTAGTGTCTCATTTATGGGTGATTTTGTAGAGGGTGCGTTGTACCTTCATTTTCAGTGCATCATTTTTCCAAGCCCATTTAGTGCCATTAATTAATTAAGGTCCAGAACGAATGGGTACTCCCTATGGGGTAACATGCAACTTGGGGGGAAGTACCATAGTGTCATTTGAAGGGAGAGATACACAAAGTGTAATGTTCCCAAGCCAATTTTTTTCGCTTGGAACACTAACTGACCATTGATTTACTTGTTTGTTTGTGTGTGTTTGTAGGTTGGCCTCTCAAGTTTCGGCCTTAGGGTTATATTCAGTTATTAAACACAGATCTGAGGATATACTCTATGCAAATACAAGATCTAACCAGTACACAAGATATGGAACCCAAAAGATTAGATCTAACCTTTATTATTGTGAAAAGCAAGAACCTGATACAAAGTGTATGCAGATATGGAATACCATCAGATGGCTCCAAGAGATAATATATGAGCTGCTACAAAATGCCCCCAATAAGACAAAACAAGCCTCCAAAGGTTGGATATACAATGAAGGTCAATGCAAGAAGAACCAGGGTCACGTCCAACCCCCCTGGCTGATGGCACGTCCTGCTGGAGAGATGAGAAGACCAAGATTTCGGCCCAGCTGAAGGAGATCTCCAAATAGTGTTAAAATCTACAGAATTATAGATTGGGGCAAATAGAATCCCTTCCTGAAGTCTAAAGTCCAGATGCCAAAGTTTACCCCTCCAAACTACTGAAACCCTAATCTAGGTTGCGCCCTCCTGAAGACTGTCAAGCTCAATATTTTGGCCCTGATGGAGGAGGCCTCCAAACACCCTGAAAATATCTAAAAAGATAGATCAGGCCACCACAAGCTGTTGGGAGAAGTCTCAGGGTCAGATATGAGGTATAACCCTCTCAAACTGGACAAATCTGAATCATAGTTGCACCCTTCTCCTCTCAAAAACGTCCCAAAGCCCCAGAAAATAATCTAGCTGGAGTAACCCTCCCAAAATGCTCCAAATCTGATGAACAAGGCCCTGCAAGTAATACCCAGGTTCTAGAATGTCAATAGACCTTGTCACAAAGATGGATCGAACTCCTCTCCAAGAGATGATGCGCCCCTGCTGGAAAACCCTCTAGGGTACGGCCTGCTGCCCTCCTGAATCGAAGATGGTACCTGTGAAGAATATAGAATGGTGTGGGTGGAGTATTTCATCCCTGAGACCAAGCTTGGAACAAGGTGAGTGTAATATTTCACCACTGAGTTGTTCTCTAGGGTTTGTATTGTCAAAACCCTCAAAACTGTGTGCTCAAGAGCCCAATAGCCAAATGCAATAATATCCAAGATGATCTGAGAGGTGCGCCCTAGGCTTTCCTTTATACCTCTTTTTGTTTCTCTGTTGAGTTAAGTTAACCCTTATGTTCAACTCCTAACTCAACCTCAAGTTCTCTATTCTTCCATTGAGTTACTTTTTTACCTTTTTACCTTTTTCCAAGTAAACTTCAAAATATAACATTGAGTGAGCTGACCTTTCCCCATGTTGTATGAGACTATGGTCTAGTGGGGATGACTAGACCACTAAGTCTCTCCAAACCTCTTCATCAAGAGGTGGGGGACATTACACAAAGTGCCATGGGGGTAAAGTCTAGCTTGTAACACACTTTTATAGATCCCTCAACGAGTGGGACACACACACACACACACACACACATATATATGTTTTCTTTTGCATGTCTTTGAATTTTTAGGAGAAACATTTCATTTTTCTCAAGACCTCTTTGGGCGAGCTTCTAGAAGGTTATGATTTGGCTTTTATCTTTTTTCCAGCTACATTCCCTCTGGGCCTTCAACGCTTTATTGGGTCAGTACACCCGAAAATCCCAAAAGATAAGGAGGCGAGGGGATGAAGTGCAGACAGTGGTAAGTATGATTGGGAATGACATGATGACTTGTCAAGGGGACCTCCCAGTGGCAAATCCATCCCTAAGGGTGACCACTTACTAGGGCACAATGTCAACCACCAAGGTGAAACAAGGCAAAGAGCATAATTTCCAAGTAGATGTTACCTAATCAAAAGCAATTTTAAATGCAAGATACTCAAATGTCTCAAATATTGAAATGACACTCACCATAATACCTGGCTTGTACCTCATGGAGCAAGACCCAATGTCTTCCAGAAGCACGCTGATGTGGTAGATACCATCGCGATGAATATGAGATTTTTGGTTGTGAGGTGGGCCTCTGTTTGTGCGAGTGGATGATGTCAGCCATTTGTCTCTCGGTACTCTATGTCTGCAACTTGAGGGCCTCGAGACATCATCTCCTTAGTTATCCCTAGGAAATGGGGATAACAAGAACAACTCAATCTTTTCCATAATATGAGTTGTAACACTATTTTTCAAAGGAAACCTTTAAACCAAGAAATTCTATTTTTGTAACACCTATAACCAATTTCTTTTCTAATAGTATGAAACCATTTTTATATAGAATGACATAAAACTGGTGAAAATGTAAACCATGCTCATCCCAAGTTTTGCTAAAGATAATTACATCATCTATATACCCAATCAAAAATTTATTGCAGCGTCTAAAAACCTGGTCCATTCTTTGTTGAAATTTAGAAGGAACATTTTTAAGTCCAAAGGGCATAATTGTCCATTGATATTGTCCCATAGGAATAAAAAATGTTGTTTTATACCAATCCTTTGGTTTGATTTGAATTTGCCGAAAACCAGATTCATATCAATTTTAGAAAATATAGAACAACCTTTAATTCTTATCAAATCATCCTTATTTTGAATTGGATGTTTGATTTCCTTTAAGTAAGGATTCAAAGGTGTATAATCTATCACAAGTCCCCTTTTTCCTCCTTTTTTGATTTGAGTGTGTACTTACATAAAATCCAGAGTGCTTATTCACATAAAATCCAAAGTGCTTATTCACTAGTCCAAAAGGCATTGGGGGATTCATAGCAAAAATCCTTTATTATTTTCCTTTTTATTGCATCCCACTATTCTTTAACTCTCAGTCACTAACAGTTAGATGTGTAATTCTCATTATTTGCTTATTAGGGTTTTCTTTCTTTTCTTTGTAAATGAGATTTTTTTTTACTCTTTCTATGTGTTGTTTAACCCTTTTGGAAATAAATTATATGTAAGTTTAGAAATGTCTAGCGTTTCGAGTGGACACTCCACCCATCTTCAGGGACAAATAAACCCCCCTCCCTTGTCCCCGCCTCTTGCCCTCATTTCTCTCCCATGCATCCAAGGCATCACCAATCATATTTCTAAGATCTTAGCTAAAAAGAACATTAAAACATTTTTTAAACACTATAAAACCTTTAAGCAATTATTCCGAACTGCCAAGGATAAATCTGATCCCATGCTTGGACAAGGAGTTTACCAAATTCCATGCTCCTGTGGCAAATCATAAATTAGTTAAACTGGCAGATCTTTCCAAGTTCGGCTCAAGGAGCATATAGATGACACCTTTCATAACCACAAATCAAAATCAACTATCTCTGAACACTCTTACAAATATAAACACCTCATTTACTTTGACCAAAACAAAATTTTTGCCTCAGTGCCTTTCCACATCTCTTGTATCATTCAAGAAGCTCTAGAAATCGAAAAACACCCCAATGATTTGAATCGGGAAGATGGGTATAAAATGAGTGAACCCAATGATTTTAATCGGGAAGATGGGTATAAAATGAGTGAATCTTGGAAACCCATGATCCATCATCTTGTTCCTTATATCCTTTCATCTCTTAATAATCTCTATCTTCCCTCTCTCCATTTCCTCTTATGATTATTCTTATCCCCACTTTAATTTAATATATCTATCCTCATTTTATATTATCATTTTTTTACTTTATATCACAAAATCGTGCATTGTTCACTTTTTAATTTCTTGGTCCTCTATTTCTTTATTTCCCAAGTTTTTAACTCATTAAATACCTTTGTTTTAATTCTAGCATTTGGATTTAAAAGGTTAATTTATCTTTATTTTAATTTGTATCATAATTTTACCTTTAATTTTTTTAATCTTTTCACTTAAATTTCTTATCACAATTAATATTTTTCATTTATTAATTTACGTCCCCTGTAATCTCAACTCCTATATTATTATCAAACCCCCAACCTTAATTTTAATTATTTTCCATGTCTCTTGATTGTATTAATTTATTTTATAATGGTTATCCATTAATTTAATCATTTTCTGCAATGATTATCCATTTTTTTCCTTTTATATCATATCACCAACTCTTTTTTAATCATTCTACAACTTTATTTGTCCTTATAGATGCGTGGAGTGTCCACTCAAAATATTGTACATTTCTAAACTTAACACACTTTATATCCAGAAAAAGTTAAACAACATGATGACTAACTGTGAAAGTTTGGAATCTTTCTATGTGGCCATTTTTAACTGCTATTGAAACCATATTGCCATTTATAAAGAACTCTATTTTATGATTATGGATAGAAGGAGTAACATGCTAAGACATGTAATCATTACCAATGAGGATCTAAACACCTTGATCTTCAAACTAGATGAAACTAATACCCTAGTGCCATCCTCTAAATGAGGGGAAGCGTCGAAGGGTTTTTCTTGGGATATGTTACATCTAAAAAAAATTAACTAAAAAATGGGGGTTTTTAGGGTTTTAGGGATATGAATTTCCACAAGGAGCTAGGATGCCTCCATTAGGGAGCCATGAAACCTTTTAGGGCTATGAATTCCCCTAGGGGGTTTTAAATGCATGAATAAAAAATTAACGAAAAAAATGGGGGGATTTTAGGGTTTTAGGGATATGAATTTCCATAGGGAGTTGAACTACCTCCATTAGGGATCCATGAAACCTTTTAGGGCTATGAATTCCCATAGGGGGTTGAGCTGCCTCCATTAGGGAGCCATGAAGCTCTGCTTGAGAGTTACATGTAGCCTCCCTTTGGGAGTTGTGTAGGCCTGCCAAGTTGCAAGGGTTTCCCTTTAGGATTTGTGATGACCTCCCAAAGGTGCCATAGAGGTATCCCAAAGGGGCCACTAGTGCAGTGTCCCAAAGGATCCAACACCCCTCACAAGCAACTATCGCTGACCCTTACACAAGTCACCAATGCCATTGAATAGTAGCATGATCCCTATGAAGAACTTTCATCCTCCATGAGGGAGAAAACGACCCTCTTCTTTGAAGAAATTAAAAATATGAAAGATAATATGCATAAACAATAAGTCTAAAATACATGCATGAAATTGAAGTATACAAATAATAGAAAAGCAGACATAGAGATAAGAGACTTACCTCATTAATTTTTCATTCAGAAAGAAATAAAAAAGGAGAGAGGAAGTTGGTTATATTCTTCTCATTATTCAACTTTCAAACAAGAAATAAAACAGGGTAATCATTAAAATCCTTGAATAAACCTGGAAAAAAATCAAACAATGAAAATGCATATATGCAAAAGATAAAACAATCATAAGCAATGAAAATGAAAATGCATAGGAGGAATTGTTACTATGGTTGGATTTGCTCCATACTTCTTATACTACATCCTCTCATTGAAACCCTAGCTATCTTTAAGCCTTAGGAAGGGAAGATGTGAGAAGAAAAAACAAATTCAAAAAATGACTCATAAATTAGGGTTGAAGAGGATTTTTGTTCTCCAATTTCTAATTTCTACATTAAAATTACTTAAATAATCCTCATAATGTAAAATTGAGACAAGTGGAATCTTTATGTGATCCCTTGATAGTTTTCTTTTTAATTTTAATTTCTAATGAATTATCATTTCCCTCTCAAAATTTCAATGCATTAGCTTTAAATTATTTTAAAGTTATATGAAATATGAAATGTTTAATAGTTATTCAATATTAAGGGGTAAAAGTAAGTATTAAATGGTGGGAAATGCGTGAAACTTTTACCCCTTGAGCCATAAAAACATTAATCA
>JASDQU010506413.1:0-15892 GCA_032191745.1 Picea mariana | reverse complement strand
ATAGAGAGAGAGAGAGAGAGAGAGAGAGAGAGAGAGAGAGAGTAGTTTAATATTTTGAGTAAGGTATTAAAGGCATGTTTAATTTTTTTTTCATCATACACAATCATAATAGTATATATAAAATAGCCTTGATACATTCCAAATCACCTTGGTAAATATGATTTGACATGGCTTGATTTATGGATTGCATGAGGGAATTGATATAACTTATGCAAGCATCTTTTTATATCAGGAAATGAACCCGTGGCTTGATTTATGGATTGTAGGAGGGAATTGATATAACTTATGCAAGCATCTTTTTATACCAGGAAATGAACCCCTTTTTTTGTAGTTAAACCCAAGGTATTAATTTTCTTGTAGTTAAACATGGTGCAAGTTGAAGTTTGATTGAGAGTCAATAGACTCTTGTCACTAAGAAATAAAAATAAAACTTCTAACAGATATTGATGAACCATTAAGAGAAGGTTGTTTAACATATAATTGTATTCACTCTTATATCTTTTAGTCATGTTACATTTTGAATGTAGGTTTATTAAAACACCATGAGGCATCATTGTTTAAATGTTGAAATTAGATGGTGAATATGAAGAAAAATAATTATATCTAGTTTTTGTAGAGTTATATTTTAATGCAAATTTAGTGTGAGATGGAAGGAAATTGATTATTAGTATAGTTATAACAATACATTGAAAATACTTGTTATCCCCTATACATTTATGAAGGTATTAGAAATGTGTTAAGATGGTGATATTATAGTAATAATACCTTAACTTCAATCCTCATAAACATTAACTTTCTTAATAGTTAAGATTATGTAAAAGTTCGAAATGTGTTAAGAGGATGATATTATAGGAATAATACCTTAACTTCAACCCTCATAAACATTAACTTTCTTAATAGTTAAGACTATGTAAAAGCTAAAAGTAGAGGCATAAATGAGTCAGATAAATACAAAAGAAGGAAGAGATAAACTAAGTGGAAGCACAATAAAAAAAAATGAGGGTATAGTTCCAAAAGTAAGCTAAAGCAAATAAATAAGATATGTATAAAAGGAATAAGACAAAAGGAGTATAGGAGCATGAGATTTAATATGAGAAGTACAACTTGATTGGTTATTGACCATTCTGTGATGCTTCTTTCAAAGAGAGAAGAGAGAAGTGTAGGAAAAACATGTATGAATAAAGATGATAGGTAGGTTATTATAGTTTGGTACTAGTGCCACCTTACCTTAGTTTAAATGGTATTAAGTTTTCTTCATGGAAGATTGTTGCCATGGATATAAGATGATGACTTAGTTGAATTATACTTCTTTTTATAAATTGCATATGATTCTTTTAAGGAATAGAAATACATGACTCTAATTAAATCATAGTGTTATAATTATTATGTTGACATTATGTGGAAATGATCCATTCAGGTGAAATATTATTAATAAAAATCTCTATGATTAAGAATGAAATCCACTTAGGACCACTAACGACGTGTTTATTAATCTATTATTCGATGATGAATGATATATATTATCTGGTATTTAATGTATTATTTTAACCATACATTCTCTCTTACCATGGAATATCATTTGCTAAAACACACAAAAAAATGAGTACTTATTTATGATGTGTCAAACCCTATGTCTCCTCAAGTAAACTTGGAGGAATCAAAATGTGGAAACTATGTGTATGACCTTATCAAGGAATTGGCACGATTAGCTCCTAAAAGCTACCGGAGTAATAACCGATCAAATAATAGAACTGTTATTATAGAATCTATTTTGATCTTTATCATTCCTAGTAGGAAATAGCGTTGATGGCTTCATCAAAGGTGTAATTTTTTTCTATAGGATAAAAGTTATACCCTTTTAGTATTTTAAGAAAGCTACACATAAATTGAACATAAATAGCTTAAGGAATTTGATGCCACCAATGAATGAAAGAAAGGTGAAAGTCATGAGCAAAATAGGAATTTGATGCCACCAATGAATGAAGGAAAGGTGAAAGTCATGAGCAAAATAGGAATTTGATGCTACCAATGAATGAAAGAAAGGTGAAAGTCATGAGAAAAATAAACATCACATATTGACATGTCATTCTAAAATATGAGAAGGAAACTTAAAGGTGAAAGTCACGAGAAAAATAAACATCACATATTGACATGTCATTCTAAAATATGAGAAGGAAACTTAAGGTAATGTGTACCATAAGGAAGATTCCTTGACCCTAAGTGTGAATTTTGGATTTTTGTAATATGAGAAATAATTAGTAGATGGGAATGTATATTATAACATTAAGGTGGAGTTAAAAAAGGTTCTTAGAATTTTGGATGTTTGTAATATGAGAAATAATTAGTAGATGGGAATGGATATTATAACATTAAGGTGGAGTTAACAAAGGTTGTGTATGTTGTGAGAGAGACTGTATCTAGATTTCCCCTATTTTTTTTGAGTAAATTTTTGTTTTAAGAGGTATAATTTTGCAATAATGATGGTGGATTTATTCTTGAGTAAAATTATTCTGATCCATTATGAATGTGTGAATGGTAGTTCTGATTTTGACAAAATTGCTTTAGTTCCAATTTTAACAAGATTGGTTCTACATTGTCCCATTAGGGGAAGACATTTTAGTACAGTGACGAATCACCTTAAATGTTAGGGGTAATGTAGTGTAGTGAATGGAGTTGTTGATGATCATAGATTACCCTAGTTGTTAGGTTATAATGGAACTTAAATAATCACAATTATCAATGATTAGAGTAGATATGATTGTTTTGTATGGATAGTTGTACTCATTTGGCACTTCCCTAATTAATATTGAGTAGATGACAATAGTTATGAATGGTTTATTCAACAACAATGTCCACCATTTATGATTGCAAATGATTTCCTTGGTTATGGATTACAAGATGATCTTGGGTATCTTAAACAATAAATGATGGAGATTGCCTATTCTTATGAAATTTGTGGAATGTTGGATTTTACTTAATACCCAAACTATTATTCTAGTAATTGAAAAGTATATTAATACTCAAATGATGGTAAAATTGACTTTTGATATACTACTTTGATGTTGGGAAAACTAATTGGTATTGAAATGTTAAATTGGTCATTAACTGGTTGTGCTAATGCATGTTGTTCAATCGTGTTGAGATAATATTGTGTGATGTTATGGAATGATGGTTTATAGTAAATGGTTATGGAATTTGATTGACAATTCTTGAATGGTGTCCACATGAATACACTGGAGCATCTTAGCAAATTAATGTTTTCCTCATTAATGGGATAGTTGGTAATGATTGAATTATGTTAAATATCAAATAGTTTTGTTTTGGTATGTAGATAGTGTTCTTGATTAGATGTTGGAATGGTCTTCGATGCCACTTGATAGATATTGTATCAATGATAGAGCTTGAATGCAACAAGGAAATTATGTCATTTGACGAATGAATGAAGTGATCCTTAAACATATACTTCCATTGATAAAATTGAAAAAGAGATTATACTTGGTTGTTTATGAAATTTATAGAACCTAGTAGGATGCTAAGAAAGCCATGTGAGGAATTTGTTTATGAATGAGGATCTAATGGTACTTTGGGTCATCTTGTGGTTGATTTGATTGGTTGACAAATATTGTTTGCTAGGTATGTCTTTGCAAAGTCGAGATTGTTGACAAAGGAAGATGTAAGTACTATGTACTGATATTACCTTTTAGTTATGTTGTCTATAAATTTGGGATGAAGTTTCTTGAAGGTTGGGTGTATGTAATGTCCCACATTTTATGCCTTTAATTAAACATGACTAAGATCTTGGAGTTATTACTAAAACAAGTTGATTTCTTTTGACCCATAGTTCGTCGAGTCTATCAAATGACATGGCATATGTGAAGTAAATAGTTATGTTTGGCTCGTGGTTACGTGATATGTGATTGCCATTGACATATATTTATGTTGCCTCGAGATGCCTTATTTTGTTGATTAAATGACTTCATCTTTTGTAACAACCCAATCGATTTTATTGATCATAGTTGTTAAGTTAAATTTAATTAATTATTAAATTAAATACAATTAAGAGGGATTCGAGAGAGGGGGATAAGGAAGAGGGGAGAGGACTTGAGAGAGGGTATTATTTTCTTTGGGGAAAAATTATGGAAGAAGGGGAAGACATGGAGGAGGAAAATTGGGAGGAAAGATTGTTTTGGGAACTTTTATAGGGGGCACTGCTATTGCTGGCAACTTTGGGCTTGGGGGCTAGGAAACCACAAGGATTCCTGGAGCTAGGGAGACAGAGAGGCTGTTCCTAGTTGGCTGGGAGATAAATATTCAGTTTCAGGCAAGCATTCATGCAAGCATTTAGGCAAGCACTTCAACAAGCAATTTCAGCAGGACAACCTTCTTCTTCAAGAGGTAAATTCTGAAATTACTATTTTTGTATAAAATTCAATAAATTTTCAAGTTATAACAATTATAGATATACTACGTGATGTCTTAGATTTTGTTCTTAAATCTTGCAACCAGAACGGAAGAAACCCCCTATCATGGTTAAACATAAATAGTTTACTCTAGTTTTAAAGCCATTAAGGCCTTACATCTTTTACAAATGTTGTATTTCCTGTTGTTGTTCCCTTGTTTACTTTTGACTTATAAACTTAGAGAGAGATGATTTAGATACTATGTCTCCATGACTTAATTTTATGGAGACACTAAATGGGATGTTTTGATTAGTATTTTCTTACATTTATAGACTTAGAATTATCCCAAATAATGGTTGGTTTATATCACTGGGTATCTATGAGATGATGCTTTGTATGTTGGTGATGGAATACTGTTTTAAATTTTAGGAATAAGTCTCTAGTGTTACACATGATCCAGGTGGCCATCGTATTTATTATGATCAAATCTTTATATTACACATGATTTAATAATCACAATTTGGATTAGAACATGTGATTGTTTTTAGTTATATTATTGGTCATGAGACGACAATGATTTATGCGATGAGAAGTTTGCATTTTTCCTTATAGCATTTGATCAATGATAATTGTATTATTGGTCATGAGATGACTATGCTTAGATATATGTGTTGGCTTGATGTTTTATTGATGTGATGAAAAGCATCCCATGAGCTTGGAAGACAAGTTTAGAAACAAATCTTGTGGGAGTCCATACCCACAAATGATCGCACTACTAGTACCATTGTATGAGCCAAGACAAGATATAACATGAGCACTAGTTCTATACCCACCTACTCTAGGATTTCAAAATACTTGGAGCCAGAGAGATTTTTAGATGCTTGGGGATGTATAGGATTTTGAGATGACAAAGTGAAGTAGAGACTTAGGATTGTGATTATGACTTTCAATACCTCTTGTAGGCATGCATGTGATGAGATGTAAAAACATATCATGATGATCAACAAATAAAATACTAGTCACAACACATATAAAATAGTAGTGCACATGCGCGGTCTATACTTGATCACATGCAGACCCTATGTTTTGCACACCCGTATTATTACATTAAAAGTGTATTTCTTTTGTGATGAGTTTTCACTAAGAGAGTGGATCATGGGCAGCTAGAAAATAAGTATAAAATACATATATAATAAATAAATAGTAGCAATGTTGAAAAGAAAATTATATAGTTAATTCTTAAATAAATTATGTGCAATTCTATTATGGAGTTAATAAAGTGCAACTATATGTTTAGCCACTTGGATTTATTTTCAGAACTCTATTTGAAAAGTTATTGGTTATTTTCAATGTTTTATGCTATAACTCCAAGGGGGCATATATGGGCGTAAATGTAGATGCAATAGGGATTGACCTAAACAAGGGCCCACATGTTTGCCTTTGTTTAGGATGACCTCTATTGCATATACATTTACCCTCATATATGCCCCCTTGGGGTCATATCATAAATGATATGTACCAAGCCTTTAAAACAACATTATTAATCATGGTACAAACAATGTACATAATATCTAAATGTGGAGCACAACTTCAAAGAGATAACATTGATGGGTTACATAATAACTCCTTAAAGAATATGAGAACCTCCTTCAAATAATCCAAGTGCAACCACCTAACCCAATCATATGTTATTCCTTTGTAATACTAAACTATTCCATAGGGTCAATTTCATCTTCATCTCTTCTAAATTTAGATATTTTGGTTGATTCTTAATTGAGGTTTAACCAAAACCATAAACTTCTATCCTCATTATCTAAACATTAATGATACAAAATAGTTATTATCCTATTTCCAATATATTCCCCATGTTTCCTTTTTCCCATTTAGTATAGGATTTGTGTACTGTTCACTGAATAATATTCTAGGCTTTCTCCCCAGGCATATTGTCCACATCAAGCAAGATCCACATCATCTCAGGTACGTATAATTTGGATGTGATCCACATCATCTCAGGTACATATAATTTGGATGTGTGTTATTCCCCTGAATTGCGACCTTTTTTGGAAAACTCTTCCCAATTTAAACTATGCCCAAAATTTTCTTAGAAACATGGGATTATATTTTGATGATATAATGTATACTGTTGCTTCAAACGAAGAACTACTTCTGTAGATTCATCGTCTGGATACAAGATATAGAAAATCCTTGTTGCATTAAGCTGGGCCTTTGTTGTAGTTCAATGAAATTCATGCTATTGTTCCAATGAAATTTATGCTATCAGTTCCAATGAAATTTATGCTATCAGAAAGATGGTTAGAGCAATAGATAGTTTTTTTATTTTTATCCCATGCCTCCTGATGTAATAATTTCACCTGTAACCTCGAGAAGTAGACCGACCACCATTGTAACTGTATACCCAGATCCAAGCCCCAGTCCACGAGCTTTAACATAGTCAAACCAAATGGAGAATGCTAGCACCAAGCGTAAGCTCAAATAGTGGTGTTCTTCTGAAGGATATAGTCAAATCACAGTTCTCTAGAAATATATTCAAGTGCCCCATTTACTATACCAAAATGGAAACCAAACAAACGGCACGAACATGTGACAATACTGTTCCAGAAGAGGAAGATTTTCCAGATACTGATCACAGAACACTGAGTTTTCCGGGCTCAAAATATATCCTTTGAATGGATTTATTGGCACCCTTCATGGTGACATATTTATCAAGTTGTTTATTTCCTTAGGGCTCCTCTGAAAATCCTGTAATTTATTTTTATGGTCCTACTCTCAATTAGTGAACCATTTGCGCGCAATATTTTTCTGTTGTAAAGAGCTTTTATTGCGTTCAATATTTTCCTCTTGTAAAGAGCCTGTATTGCAATAAGAAAAAAAAAGCTTTCCATCTATGATATACAACACAACAAGGTTGGCAGCTATCAATCTCAACTTTAAAGTAATCAACAAGGTTAAATATGATGATGTCAATTATAAAGGTAAATAGTTTTAAAGTAATCAACAAGGTTAAATATGATGATGTCAATTATAAAGGTAAATAGTTTTAGAGAGAAAGAAAAAAAACTACATTTTTCAATTGAATTTTGTATTTTGACTTAGCTCTTTATGGATTTACCCAAATTTCAAATGTAGGAAAGTGTTAGAAATTTGAGTAAACCCATCAGAAAATAAATTGAAAATAAGATTAAAAAGAATAATTTCCTTCATTTTCTATTGAAAAATTCATAACTATTATTTTATTATTTTCCTTATAAAACCCTTTTTAAATCTAAAAATTTCTTTCATACCAAATCTAAATATATATATATACAAAATCCATATTTCTTTGGAAGTGTACCATAAGGATTATGTCTGGAATTTTTTTGTCAAGCTACTGTTAAAATGCCCTGTAGGTTTGACGCTGATCCTTCCCGCCCAAAATGTGCTCTGTTTTAGCATCGACCATCCACATACCCTTGTATATAAACGATTCTCCTTAATTGTAGAGCTTGAATGTATACATGTTTAACGTCTCCATGTGCCTCCGCAGTTTGTAAAACCACCGAAGACACATGTTAGTCTTTGATGAATTGTGGATGTTCAAGTCCAATTTCCAAAACTCCCTCTTGGACCCTCACAAATAACTTTTCATGTACAGGTGTGGTATCGAGGGTTTGACTTGTTTATGTTATGGAATGGATAAATCTAAAAAGGTGCTTGGGTTGAAAGGGTAATCTAGCAAGATTTGTGGTTATAAATGATGGTTTTGTGATAGAAAAAAGCTAAAAAGGATGGCCCAAGGTCACAACTTTGATAATTGAATCAGCAAAAAGATAAGGTATGGCTAAATATGAGAGCAATACAAGACGGGAGGGATGATCAAGAGCAAAACATTGCCATGTTTTAATCATTGCCACAACGTCACCAGGTAGCATTTTATAGTGCATTTGTTTTAAATTCCCCAACTTTGATAATTGAATCAGCAAAAAGATAAGGTATGGCTAAATATGAGAGCAATACAAGACGGGAGGGATGATCAAGAGCAAAACATTGCCATGTTTTAATCATTGCCACAACGTCACCAGGTAGCATTTTATAGTGCATTTGTTTTAAATTCCCCTTTGAATGATTTATTCACCAGGGATGTTATGAAATTCCACTTTGAATGATTTATTCACCAGGGATGTTATGAATTCAAAAAATTGAGAGGAAAATTTTGAGTTACAACATTTCGCTTTTACTGGGAAATGATGCCTTCTTGCGAGGCATCAAGGACCATAGACCTGTGCCATTTCTCTTTTGGGCATGGAGCAATTCGTTTAGCATAACCAACCTCTCAAGTTATGCTGCTTAAAAAACAACCAAAAACTATTGCAAAAATTAAACTAATGCTTCACTACAAGCTTATTTGTGTAGAGGATTATCTATCCTACTTCTAATAAAAAACTCACAGAACTAGAAGTAGTCATATAACCAGTGAAGCCACGTAACATCCTACTGACTTCATGAATTTTACCTATATGCTTAATTCTTGACTAGAACAAGACAATGTTCAGCTGTAGCAGGTAGTACGTTGGTTTCTCGTTCAATACACTTTTGAAAAATGTCCATCTCAACCCCTGAAGCTGCAACTCTATGCTTTTGATCACCTGGTCCATCCAAAGTTGAACACGATCACACCCCTCTGTGCTCAAAATATGCCCAGAACATGATTTAAGACTGCAACACATTCTACTTGTAAAAACAGGCTTATCACCACTGCACTGAACTGCTGCTCTTCACTGCGATGGGTCAATGGATTTTCCTGCAAGCCTTTTGTTTGCTGCTCCTCATCACATATTGTGAACTTTTATAAAATTAAATCACGAAGACGAAAAAATATAACTACCTCATTTCCAGTAAAACACATTCCTGCATCATGAGCAAGACTCTTTGGATTAATAAACTGATTTTCATACCTTTTAAATTTCTCCTTTTCATTTGCAAGTTCATAGTCACGATTTGCAAGAACATAGTCACGATAAGAGAACTTATTTTTTTTATAGTCAAGTTGGCCTTCATCCCATTTTTTAACGCCTAGTTTAAATGTTTTATGTTTTGGTTTTTTCTTATCAATTTTTTTTTGTCAATTTTGTTTGAAATTCGATCATAAATAGTTAGAACTGTAAATTTAAGTGGTTGAGTTTATATAATCCAAGTATTCTAGGATCTTTTAAAGTTTTTGAAGATACTCAATCTATTGATGCATTCAAAAATACAATTTAAACTATAGAAATGAATGATCTCACCCAAATTTATACTACAGCCAAATTCCAATGAAAAATACTAACAATACCATTTTTTAATAATCGATCTTTGTTCTCCTTTCATTCATTCTTACATTTTGATGTCATCATTGCCAATATGGAAACAAAATTTTTGAAAATTTGAATCATCTTTTACAACATCTTCAGCATTTATCATCAGAATATCCTGTGAGCAGTCCACTATACTTGGTGCCTCTTTTTCGTAGATTTGATCACTGTCAACATGCTCATTATTATTCCTGGAGTCTGAAATGTCTATTGGTTGAAATGCTAAATCATGAACCAGTTCCTCAATACCTTTGACCTCTTCTAATGACTACTCTGAATGTGCTTTGATAAGGACTTCACCACTGCATTGATTTTGGACGCTTGCTTTATCAGAACCCTCAAGGGATTCCTCATTTTGTAAAAGCTGATATGCATATCATGCCCTGTGATTTTCACATGCCTCATTTTTGGAATTGAAATTAACTTTAAAAAAAGCATACTTAGTCAATTTTATGTGATGAGAACATTTTTTAAAATAAGATTTATTTTCTTAGAAAGTTGAAAGGGAAAGAATATCACATGATGAAGTATTCTCACTTAAAAAACCAGATTCTAGTTGTAAAGGATGTTATGATTGAAAATGAAACCAACTTGAAAATGATTAAAAAACATGTTTAAAGGGATCTTTAAATGACAAACTCATTTTTTTTTGAAAAATTGTTGTAGACAATATATAAGAAGAGAGATTTGTTGAATCAACTATTTACAATCTTAACACTATTATATTATAGGGAGAAAGATATATCAGTGAAGAAAAAAATCGTTTTTGAAGTGTGCTTTTGGCGTAACAATTCAGTCATTGACCATTTGATAACCTTTACATTAGTTACTTGATAAGGCATGAGTAAAACATGATAATAGTTGTTTAGGATTTGTGAAGTTTGTAACTAATTTGATTTACTTAAATTTTTAGAAAATAATTAAGGAAGTAAAATTTTCTTAAAAAAGTTATTTTGGTTCATATGAAATGTTCTTTAAAACCTAATAAAAATGATAAATAATAAGAATGAAAGTGACAACTATATCTTATACTAGGATTTATTTATTCAACAATATTATTTGTGTTATTTATGAATGAATTAGAATATTAAGTAATTAAAAAAAAAATGAAGTACATTTAGAATTATAAGTTGAAGTACATGTAGAATTATAAGTTATTTATACATATGACATGTTTTTGTTGGAAAAATATAAAATTAACCTCTAAAAATATTAACAAAGTTAAATAAATTATGTTGTATTATAAAGTGAAAGTTAATTTAAACAAAACAAAAGTAATGATTAATGCTTTAAGAAAATATATTTACATCACAATAATAATGAAAAAAAATCAATTTTTATATATACTATGATTTAGATTTAAAGTATATATATAACATGATTATAATTAAAACTCTCTTATAAAACCAATAAAAAGATCACTTAACATGAAAACATTTTATTCTATGTAAAATAAATGCAAAATAAAAAATAAATAATTTTTTATAAATTTAAAAGTCTTAAATATATGTATAATTATAATTATAATTCTTATGAAAGATTTAGAGTATATATATCACATGGTTATAATTAAAACTCTCTTATAAAACCAATAAAAATATCACTCAACATGAAAACATTTTATTCTATGTAAAATAAATGCAAAATAAGAAATAAATAATTTTTTATAAATTTAAAAGTCTTAAATATATGTAGAATTATAATTATAATTATAATTCTTATGAAAACAAAATGTTTTACTGGTTTTTTTTTGTTTTTATCACTAAGAAACACATTTGGATAATGTTTGTTCTTTGTTTTTGTCTTACTAGTAAATCCTTTATACACATTTGGATGAAGTTTTGAACTTTTTAAATAGGGTTTTTAGCACTTCCATGTTCAAAAAGGTCTTATCTATATATTTTTATATAATATGAGCCTTTTGAATTCTATATATTTTTATATAATATGAGCCTTTTGAATTCTATATATTTTTATAGGATATAAGCTACAAATTTGTTAATGGAAATCCATGTATGGTTTCAACCATCATATCACATGAACTTATAATTATTAAACAAACTTTAAATCATGTTTAATGGACAAAGTCACTATGGGAATATCTATATAGACCAATTGTGCCATTAGAGTGTGGAAGATTAGAGTGAGAATCAAACCTCATTAAAACTTAAAACTATGAAATCTTACCATTCAACTAAATCCTTAATGTCAACATATAGGCATAATGGATCATGTACAATCAATTTTTTAAATATAATGTATAAGCTTACCATTCAATCAAAGCTTCAATGACAACATATGTGCATAGTGGATTATGTATTATTAATCTTTTAAATATAATGTATAGTTGCACAAGCAAAGGTCTAGTAAATACACAAAATAACTTCTTAATAAATTAAAAAAAGTGACCTCTACACGATTTGATCTCATACTAAATAGTTATAGGTTCCAAGCTATATCCCACTCTTAGTTATTTTTTCCACTACCTAGTTTACTTGGGACTTGAGGATGCTCTCTAGAGTAAAAACAACAAAGCATGGAAGCAATCAATAAGTAGTGTAGGCCAACACCACTGAAATGGCCATCCTATTAGATGACACAAAGGAATAGATCAATACCTTGCACTATCAATTAAAAGAAGCATGGATGACCATATCCCTGATCCCTCAAATTGTGTTTCCGAGAACATGGGATGCTGACATAGCCTAACTCTAGCAGAAAATTGAACAACTTCTTAAAGAGGTAGAAGAATGGAATAAAAAACATATTGATTGATTGCCACTTGACCGAAACTAATGTATATAGAGAAACCTATTACCCCCCAACCTAGGGGTAACTAAGGAGATGATGTGTCGAGGCCCACAAGTAGAAGACATGGAGTGTCGAGAGCCAGATGACCAACTGAGCCCACATTGAGCAGATAAAGCCTCTCCTCTCCACCACACATCACCATTCATTGTTAGCAGCATAGCAGCGTCCGCCACACTAGCCTGGCCCAAAAAGGACAACAGGTCTTGCTTCATGAGGTAACAAGTTCAGTCTCATGGTAAGTGCCACTTTCATAATTGAGGCATTTGAGCATGTTGCAAAGGGTCCTTTCTTGATTATGGAATGTTTTCTTGAAAATTATACCTTTTTCCTTATTTCACCTTGGTAGTTGACATGGTTTCCTAGTGAGTGGGTCACCCTTAGGAAAATGGTTGTTATTGGGTGGTCTCCTTGAAAGGGCCATCGTGTCATTCCCACACATGTTTACCATTTTTCACACCTCTTCCCCTCCATTTCCTCATATTTTAGGTTCCCGAGCTTACTGACCCTAAGAAGGACTTGTACCTCATTTCATGGGAATAAGGGTCTAAAGGCCCAGAGGTGTTGTAGCTAGTAGCACTGTAAAAGTCGAAATCCATAATCTATCCTTCTAGAGCTCACCCTAAGGTCATGCGAGCAATGAAACACTTCTCCTTAAAAAAATAAAGGACCTTTAAAAAGGAAAATGAATAAAATGGCCCGCTTGATAGGGGAATGCATTGTGGTGTCCTTTAATTTCCAGTGCATATGGAACTCAATGTGTTCTAAATTCAAGTGGCATTGCGGTGCTCTTTTTCTTTCCTTGCACATAGCACTCAATGTTTGGACCATAAAAAAAACGAAAGGAAAATAAAGGGCTTGGAAAAACGTTGCATTGCAAATGAAGGGATGCAACACACTGTCCACAAAGGCACCCATAAATGAAACAATATGAGCCCTTGACATGTCAGGAACCCCATGCCCAAAGGTCTTACCCCCATCCATCTCATATTCACTACATGGCCTAGAGAGAGTCTTCTTGGGAAACAATCCTTGACTTGAGGATTGGTCTACCCAATAGGACACCATGACAACCCTCTGATACTTAAATTTGAAAATTTTTATAAGGTCTTTGAGCATTTGTTTAGTTTGAAAAGGGGGGATTTGATGCACATGTTTGGGTGGTTCTTTTATTAAATGTGGCTTACTTGGAATGATACATGTGACTTGTGGACCCTTTTAGGGCATACTTGTTTGTCTTTGTAGGACCTCGCATGATGAAAGCTATTCATTGAGGAAATAGGCCACTTGGATCTCCATAGGGGCTTGAAAGCCCATTAGTTGGATGTAGCAACCCAGTCATTGGAGGCCTTGGAAGATGAATGTTGCACTTGGGAAGGTGACTTTAGCACTTGAAAGATGTTTGGAACCATGAAGGAAGGATGAAATCACCCTCTTATGCCCAAATGTCCCTCTTGGAAGGCATGACGCCACATCTTGATGGAACATTTGGCATGTTTGGCACATTTGGTGATGTTATGGGTTTGAAGCCCCACTCTATTGCTTGATTTGGGGATGATGTAGCACTCTTCTAGCTTGATGTCTTAGCCTTTGGAGGCTTTCCATCACACATGCCACCTTGGAGAGAGAGTTTATGGGCCAATGTCCCATCATTTTGTTATTTTTGGTCATTTTGTAGCCTATGTGGGGAAAAAGAAAAATGTCTTGCTAATTAAGCATTGTAACTTAGGTTTTAGGCCTAAATTTATGAATTTAATTGAAAAGTGGACAAACTAGGGCTTTGGTTTCCTCATATAAATATGAGGCAAGTCACTTTGTCACAAAACATAACTCATCACTTAGACAATCTCTCTTGGATTGGAATTTTGGCCTCTTTGGACAATTCACTATCTATTTCTCTTGTGCAAAAAATGGATGGAATACTTGTTTATTGGTGGAATAAAGGCTAGTGATTTCTCTTGGATGCTTTCTTCTTGGAAAATTGTTGGAATATCTTTGACAAATAAAGGTTTTGCATGCTATCTCTTGGATTAGGTAAGAAATTTCTCTAATTTTGTGTTTTTCTTCTTCATTTAAATGTTATACAATGAAACCCTAGGAGAAGTATAAGGGCATACACCCTCCATCAAGGAAATTTCTTCCATTGTAATTGAAAAGGCTTAAGGATTGCTACAAGGAGTAAGATATTTTACACCCTTGTAGCAAAACCTTGCCAGGGTTTATATTCTCTAGGGAGTAAGAGAGTTTAAACCCCTAGAAGATAATCAAATCCCATCTTAACTTGGTTGTAACTAAGAAAGAGACTTCATAACCCAATAGATAAGGCACTGATTGCATTGGAGATTGAATATTATTGCATTAGTAAATGTGAAATTTAAAAGATTGAATTGTTCAAGGTTGGATTTAAATTCTATATGATATTGGCTCTCTTATTCTCCAAAGGTGTCTTGATTGGATAAGTGATTGTGCCGATGTAATAAACATTAAGCTACAACCATTAGGGTTGCAAAAAACTCTCTCTTTCATACTTTTTTTCCAACTTTTCTACCAATGAAAATTACTTGTAAGCTGTGATAATTGTTCTATTGGTTATAAGCTATTGATTGGGTGGTTTACTTGCTAATTTCAGTGGCTAGAACTTGTTGTTGTATCAAAATTTTGCTACAACCATTGGGCTGTCATAAGTACTTGTTGATAACACTCATTAACAACCCTCTTTTGACATCAAAGTCTTGAGCTAAACATTGAAACATTGTGTGCTAGTTTCAAGCTTTATTTTCCAATATCATATACTTGATTTTGATGGTTTCATTTGTAGCTATTATAAATTCTTCATTGCTAATATATATTTCCTTACTGCTGCAATTTTGGAACAACAAGGTTTCTTGTTGATTCTCAACTTGTCTTGAGGTTTATATCATCATATTTAGTCTTGTTTTGGTTTGTCTAACATTGTTTTGCATGTACACAACCTTTAAAACCATTTACCAACTCCAAGTACTCTCTCCTCAAGCCTCAAGTTCATATTAGGCCTTGGCCTATAGGGGTGTTCTTTTAGCTCCTTTCTTCTCCCCTTGCAACCCCCCTAGGGTCACCTGGGAATCCTCCCTTGTGTTTGACTTGTCCTTCACTAAAACAAGGGGGATATCTATTGAGGTGACAATGATAGGTTTTCCTAGTTGTGTCACACATTTTTCACTTGGGTTGGGATTTTCCCAAACTACAATTTGTGCAACAAAATTTTTGGCGCTGTTGACGGGGAGGATTTTGAATCCTTTCCGATCCCATAATGACACTTGACAAGTCTATCCCAAATCCTTTACCCTTAGCTTTCCT
>JASDQU010506412.1:64049-76496 GCA_032191745.1 Picea mariana | reverse complement strand
CTCTTTGGTTTTCTTAGGAGACCTTAGAGCGGCCAATGTAGCCGTTAAACTCGTCAGGGTGGTCCATTCTAAATGGCTTGGGATATTTAGACAACCCTGGATCGGTTCCACTCTCTCAGTTGACGGATGGACAATTTCGCCCGTCAACAAATGGAGCTAGAAGGAGGGCCTAAACTAAATTGATGGCATGAGGTGGTTGCAAGACTCCTCCACCCCCTAATCGCTCCCCTATAGTGACTAGAAGCTGTTCATTTGATAGTATTCCCCCTCAAACAACAACTACTTCAACCGAAGATCCACATATCACAGTTGAGCCAGCAACCCCTAATCCTATAGGTGGTGATATACAAGAAATTTTTAGACAATCTCTTATCAAATCACATAAATCCTTTGCTAGTCTTAGGCAACCAAATCGCCCCTGGGGTCAACCTTTAGACTTCTCTGAAGTCAGAGAACAACTGGGTGATATAAACCTTACTGTGAATCCTACAGATCCAAACACAAATCCTGCTACAGGAGGATCTGGGATACCTCCTTCACCACCTCCCTCATCTCCTTCTTCCTCTGGAGGAGATTCCTCTTCTGATGAAGGCAAACCACCTTCTCATCCTTCCACACCTCCATCCCCAATTGCAAATCAGAACAACCCCGCTAGACCTTGGTTGGACCAGGATGTCATAGCTGTACCTGGAGCCCAACACCCTTTACCTAAGCACCTGGAGAAATGGGTTCCTAAGTTTGATCTCGATTCAAAACAAATAGCTGAAGATCATATCAAAAAAATTATTTTAGCCATCAGACTTCGTAACGTTGAACATGAAGATGTTGTCTGTAGGTTGTTCCCTTACACCTTTGAGGGTAATGCATCCACTTGGTACTTTTCCCAATAGCCTCACACTATAGTGTCTTGTGAAAAGTTTGAGTCATGTTTTTTGGAAAAATTCGGAGATGGAAAACCTCCGGAAGTCTTGGTCATGGATCTTTCAAACTTAAAGATGAATGCAAAAGAAAAAGTTAAAGATTTTAATCAAAGATTTTTAACACTTAAGAATAGAATCCCTGCAAACTCTATGCCCGCTGAGAGTCTTGTAATAGATTACTACACCAAATCTCTACATCAAAGTATAGCTATTTGGGTGAAAAGATCCAAAAAGGCCACGTTGTTAGAAGCCTTTGAATAGGATATGCAAATTGAAAAAGACATTCTTAGTCTTAAGGATTCTTCTAGTAACGAAAATGAGACTGTTTTTTCTTCCAAGAAGAAGATTGAAATTCTCCCCAGACCTACACAAAACAAAACACCATCCTAAAATTCTGATTTGGAAAATTTAACCAAAGTTGCATTGGGACTAGAAATCAAATTTGATCATTGAGTATGCTCTTCTCTCGCACCATAGAGTGATCTTGAGAATCAGAAAGTTGATTAAGGGGACATTTCATCTCCCTTAACAAAATATTTAGGAGAGGACAAAACCCCCATAGGGATCCTCTTAGTTTCTTTTTTGAAATCATCTTAAATTTGTAAGGGCCCATACATGCCCACATGTTGCAAACTAAGGATAGTTTCTTGAAATTGTTTTTTTAGTTTACATCACTAGGAGAGTTTAAAGATCAAGGTAACCGGTCCATACATTCCCACATGCTTGCAATCTAGAATAGTTTTTCAATCTTTCTTAGAGTAAATAACATTAGGGAGTTTAAAGGATTGGTAAGAACCCATATGTTCACATGCTAGTTCTTTAGGGATTTTAAAATTCCACAAGATTGTACCAATGACACTTAGTAAGGTAGGTAACACAGATTTGTAAGGACCACAAGAAGTCCACATGTTGCAAATTCACACCTAACTTATTAAAATTTGGCACATTTTATCACTTTCTCACACACAAAGTCACTCCTCACTCACATAATTTCCATCTTGAATTGTGGAGGTTGAAGTAGGTTTT
Source organism: Picea mariana (assembly GCA_032191745.1). NCBI lineage: Eukaryota > Viridiplantae > Streptophyta > Pinopsida > Pinales > Pinaceae > Picea > Picea mariana. The sequence goes on along the minus strand of JASDQU010506412.1, from coordinate 74,550 downwards.
CTCCAAAGGAATTTTGAAACGTCCCACTATTTCTTGAAGAAATTATCCACACTCACTTAATTCAAAATGATATTGGTTCACACCCCCAATATCTCAGCCCACCACATCTAAAATTTTTCTAAAAAACTCACTAAGTTTTCCTCCATAGGAGGTGCCAAAAGAATTTTTTTAGTCTAGGTAGGATATCAGGGGTAGGCATCCAAATAACCCCCTATTATCTGGTTCTCACATTTTCAAACATTAGAAGTTGACAAATAGGGAAATTTAAAATCCTCCAACTTAAGTGTTTCTACACCATAAGGCAGGGACATACCCGTGAAGGGTCAAAGGTCGAGGTCCAGTTGTTCTATGTGTCCCACCTTGAGTCACCCAACTCTTGGAAAGGATCCAGCCCGTGACCCATTTCTGTGGCCAAAAATCTAAATGCCACACTTTGAACAAGGTACCTAGTGACCAAATTTAGGACATCTATCCATGTGTTGATTGTGGGTTGCAATTGCACCTTGATCAGATTTTGTGTGGCTATTGGGAAATATCTCCAGCTCTTTCAGGATATGCATGCTCTACCCCTCATTATAACTCATTATTTTATCCTTCACTAGTTCCTCTTCCAGTGGATTTAGATCCCACTGTTGAGTGCTCTTGGAAAGTCTAGTGCTATTTTGAGGAGAAGGACGATACATCTTTTAGGACATGAGCATTTGTTTTATTTTTTCTCCCACATGGACAAAATCTACCTACCCACATGTATGCTTATTTTCAGTTGATTTATGTATGATGCTAATTTGATTACATGCAATTGTGAGATATATTGTGAAGGTCCAAAATCATACAAGTCTCTTGTTCATTTATTGCTCTCATCACCATTTTCACACATTCACTTTGCTAGTCGAACATCATACGGGACCCACAGAATCCCCATCGTTCCAGACGCTTGCATAATATCCCTCCTGTTCTAGGAGGAGTTCCTAGTCTTGCCAACTTACTGGCTCAACCATCTCACAACCCTGTGAGTGCCACTATTTTTGGATCAACTTTTCCTGGTTCCACTTTAATTGGGTCCAATTCCCAAGTCCATCCATCCACTAACTCTCCTTCACAAGGAGGCATGGGGGAAAATTCTTCTCAAAGGAGAAGTACTACCCCACCAAATCCCCCTCAAGGGTTAGGTCCACTACTGAATCACACCATGGATGGAACTAATCCTCCACCGCCACTCCCCATGCCATATTTCACATCTCTCAACATTCCTGATTTGAGTAAACTCACAAATGATCCTATATTACATGACCCCACCTAGCCCAATATGCCTACCAAACTACCTTCATATATTCCAAAATTTGAAGGAAAAATGGGGGAAGATCCCGCCAAACATGTCATGAACTTCCACTTATGGTGCTCTTCAAACAACATCATGGATGACTCCATCAGCTTAAGTGTATTTCAACGAATACTCATTGGTCCATCATCCAAATGGTATGTGGATGAAAAATCAGGGTCCCACATGACTTTTGAATCCTTGGCCAAATCATTCTTGACATTTTTTCAACTACCAATTCTTCATGACATTGGTCTAGAAATTCTCTCCGAGTGCAAAAAAACATCATCTACACATATTTTCGACCACATTCATGAATGGCGTCAATGACGTAGTTTATGTAAAGTATAAACCACCAAAGAATGTCTCGATTGGTTTCTAAAATCACTTGTCTCTATACTTTCCAGAGATGTGGCATCCACCTTCCCCCAATCCGAAGAGGAAGCCATCAGCAAGGCTCAACAGTTCAACCTCATTTATGCTCAATCGGGTTACTTATACACAATCATACCTGATGCACCGAGACCCATACCATTTGTCCAGGACAAACCTGGGATGTCTCATGCGGTGGATGGGTTGATTGGTACCACGACACACCACAACCCGTACATCCAACCACCACCTATGTATGGTACACCCCAATATCCATCGATACGTGGAGGACCATCTTATTACCCTCCTCCCCCTTACCAACAACCATATATTTTTTTTCCCCCTCCACCCATGAGTGGTCCGTCACTGACACCCATCATGTGCCCGACTTCTTAACCAAGTTCATGTTCCCCCTCTACCTCAACATATAAACTGGGAACTAGTGGAAGTGCTTTGCCTTCCTATGCGCTCTACAGATCATTGCCATAATACAATCTGTATTTTCCATTTCCTGGTCCTCCATAGTCGATTGTTCCTCCACATGGAGAATCACACACCAACGTTAACTTTGTTTATCCCTCTCCCATTCAGGAATTTCATACTTTTGAACAGTTGAATATGGAAAATCCAGCCCATTATTTGAATAATTCCAATAATAAAGGAAAAACCAAAACAATAATAGTCCAGGACCAGGAGGAAATAACCCCCAATAAAACCAACCTGCTGGGGGAAACTTGAATTAGGGTAACCAGAACCCCCAAGGGGACAATAACAATAAACGCCAAGGGAGGAATAACAACAAAAACCTCCAGACAAACTTCCCTTGCGCTCTTTGCGGTGAGCATGGACATTACACTCACCATTGCCCCCAAATTTCTAACTTCGAATGGATGAAAGAATCCATGAATGCACCACGTCCTATAGCACCTCCTGCCCCTCAGAAGGCCCCAAAACAATATTTGAAACAACCACCCCCAGCCATGTTGAAAAACCCTATTCCACACCAAGGTGTGATGAATACCCAACAGGAAGTACATCTTGCCCCACCACAAATGGGACAGTATCAAAACCCCAGAAATCTGACGAATCGCAATATCCTCCTCACTAGCGAAGAAGAAATTATTCTGCAAACGTGTGATCGTCAATACATTGCGCCCCCTAAATATACTCCCACCACTTCAGAAGTAGCTCCAGATACAACCAGATAATCCTTGATGATTCCATGCCCTAACATTCAACCCACCATTTGTATCCATCGAATTTCATTATGATGGAATGTCAACAACCCTCAGGCTAGGGTAACACACAATTACAGTCTAGTTGATGACTTGGCGCAATATCCTATAGCCATGTCTGTATTGGAGGTCCTCCAAGCCTGTCCAACTCAACAAAAATCCTTACTTTCTGCCTTAGGGTCAGTCGATGCAACTGATACTAGACTCATCACATTTGATCTAGATAGTGGGGAACCTCGTCTCCTCGCTTTGGTAGCTTTCCATATACTAGTCAATATTTAGAACATCACGGTTCATCGGTGTATAATTGATGAAGGTGCATCCACATGCATCATTTCCAAAATTGTATGGAAAAAACTTGGATCCCCTGAGCTAGTATCATCCACCATCACTTTAAGAGATTATGATGATCGACCATCCTCCCTTGAAGGGCTCTTTCAAAATGTCTCCTTCGAACTCAGGGGCAAAACCATCCTTATCGACATTGAGGTTATCAATGCCCCACTTGATTACAATATCTTTTTTGGATGTAGATACATGTACACTATGAACGAAGTGGCCTCTTCTATGTTTCGAACGATGATGTTCCCCCACAATGGGAAAATCATCATCATTGACCAAGTTTCACATTACGAGCCTAACCACTCCGCCAACATCAATAACATCCTACCTCTGGTCTGCACTAGTTCCTATGCTTATTCACTCATTGATATGGCCCCAAAAATTTTCAAGGACCCATCCCTGTTGGGGACATACCATGGAGAACCACCTCTCATACACCCTTCAACACAAGTGTGTGTCATATCTTCTAATGGAACTGACACCGGAGACACCATTCCTCCCACTCAGGCCTATCCCCACCTCAACATCCCATTAGTTGAATAAATTTTACCTTAGTAATTACGTGATATTTCTACTACACCACTTATCCCTGATTACCCCCTACCCCAGGGGAAAGTCCCAGTCTGGTAGACAATCCCCCAAGCCATCACTCAAATTCCCTTCTTCTATCCCCCACCGGGAGTACAAGAATTTTCGATAGCCGTGACGCTTACCCTTCCGAACATGGTGCTCACCATCCCTATATAGTATCTACACCCTCCTGCAATGGTTCCTCAATCATCCCTCCCTCCTCAATCAGAGGGAATCTTGATGCAGATTCTAGCACTAACTCCAGCCATGTCACCCTCACCCCCAATCACCAGTACCACTACTACGGCTAGGGGCAGATGAAAGAATAAAGATCCCACCTCTCCACTTCCTCCCCGAGTTCAACCTCCTTGCATACTCTGTGAAGGATAGGGACACCCCACTAATAGATGTCCCTCTCTTCTTGAATTATGCAATTTGATTCGACTCCCTAGAGAAACCACATTGCTCACTACTTCACCAAGCACATCTAGTACTACCACAACATCCCCCTCTACAGGTAGTAAAGGGATACAAACCAAATTCTCTTGTGCCATCTGTTCAGAGTATGGCCACTACACTTATCATTTCCTATCTCTACCTCAATTTCGTCAGACACTAACGACAATACACCAAACCTTTATTCAATATCCCTCTCCACCACCACTTTTAGGTACCCACATCACAAACATTCATTATGTCTCTACCTCAGTCCACGAATGGATGATATGCCCTTGCTCTCTTTGTGACTTACATCACAAACTTTTAGGTACCCACATCACAAACATTCATTATGTCAATACCTCAGTCCTCGAATGGATGATATGCCCTTGCTCTCTTTGTGACTCACTTTCTCACTTCACATGTCGGTGTCCTTTGATTGTGGCATATCAATGTCATCATTCAAACCCTATTCAACCACATCTAACCACCTCACCAAGGGTCTTGACGAATATAGATACCACCAACATCAACTCCCTAGAACCAGAGTCACTTCCCACCAATCCATGTTTCCTAGATAGACTGTCCGAGGATATTCCCCCAAATCCTCCCAATTCTCTGGTTCATTTCCCACAAGAAATATTACCTCCTCCCATAGTTTATCCCCCACACTGTCTCGACATTTGGTTTATGTCAAGAAATCCATCGCACCATAGTTGCGATATTCCCCCTACCTCTTCGCCACTTGAGGATAATAAAACTTACCCATTGACGGTTCCCCCTGTCACCTCCCAAGATCCACTATATTCTCACATTTTCCACTATGATGAAGACATCTTGGAGAAACTAACTACCCCTAATTTCCCTTGGAATACACTCCATCATCAAGAACTTTTCCTCTCACAAGAGGTCTTTCACCCGCCTGATCGGTATCCCCAAGCTCCCGTAATATTCCAAAACACCTCACAACACTCTCGCTAGATCACCAATAGTGCCAATGCAAATGAGGTGTCATTGTGGGCCCACACTCCATATATAGGCCATTTTTCCCAACTTCCACACTCAATTACAGGATCCCAGAGCCTCTATTTTTGGATCCGTCTTTAGCCATGGGATCAGTGTCCCACCATATACACAGTCACATTCCCCGGGTCACCATCTAAACTTGGCCCCATGGGAGCATTTTTATCATGTCACATCCAGATACACATGCTCATGTTCAAAATGATCACATAGCTATTATATGTTCTTTATCATAATATATTATTCATGTTGGGTATTCAATTTTTCATGTATGTAGGTACTTGGTCATCACAAGAAGCACAACCCCTTCAAGTATATGTTCGACGCTGGCATGTAAAAATTCCCTCTGAATATCAATTTCATCTTCCAGTCACACCCTTTGAAATTCACCTTTAGGGTCTCTACATCCGCATCTATAGTACTGTCACCTCTGATACATTTTAGTACTATGAACCAGTAGCACTATCCCCCACATGACTTGTCCCATTCATAGTTCCCCTGGAAAAATTGACACTCATGCTTTTTTTCACCCCCTAGGGATGGGAGTCCCGAGAGTCTTATGCATTTCTGAGAATAAGCCACATACTCCTTCTCATCATATTGCTATCTTTCCCAATGGACTACCAGGCTATCTCATCTCGGTTCTATTTGACTACAACTCCGCAGTATCATTAACCTTCCATTTCATCCACAATTAGTTTTCCCATCTACAGATTGTCCTCCATTCATTTCCCTCATACAGAAACCCACCCATGGGGTCCCCACCCTCCACCAGGTCTCTTCACAACTTGTACCCTCACAGGCCAAGCCATCTTGCACTAGGGCACCCATTTCTGTATCTGCACACTCATCCCAAATTATTCTTTATTTATTTGGTAATTGTAAAAAGCCTTTGTTTCCAACATTTACTTAGATTTTTGTCGTCACCCTTGACGACCTTCTTTTTCTGGAAGCAAAACCCATGCCACCCTTGGTTGGGGCATCCACTATCCTTTACTCATTCTGACATCGTTCATGAGCCCCGAGTATCCCATAGTCCATGTACCCCTGATCTCTGAGTTTTTCCACTTTGTCACACTTCTAGCATAATTTAACCCTATGTCTAGTCATCCCCCTGACACTAGATACAGTTTCATGGTTGCTTCCAATCATCCTTCAAACATAACCCCAACCTCGAGAAGTCTTGAGTCTCACCACGCCTTGACTTTGTTCATGTTCCATATCAGTTCCTAATCTTATCTCCATGGATTTCATGAAGCCCTTTGCTTCTTAGCATCATGTCTCCCTTTCTATCTACATCAGCACAGTTTCCATAGGGGCGACAATATCTTGACTCTCATTACCTTTACAAATAAGGAGTCTTAGATGACAGAGAGAGAACCATCATTTCTCTCTGATTCCATTGACCCCCATAACATTCAACTTCAGAAAAATATAATGTTACGGTGGGTCTTACTATGCGACTATTGCAGTTGTTTTATACTAGCCGAAGACCTCTGAATTTGTTAGGCCATCAATGCATATAAGTCATCAAACCTTCTTACAGACATACTTGCCTCTTTTCAGAGTATGTTCACCATCAAAATTGTCATCTGCAATTATCAACCCACCCTGGAGGGCACTGCAGTTATCTACATCAACATACCACTTCAGTTACAATATTACATTTTGAGTTACATGACATGCGCATGGGGCATGCCCGTCTCGTTTTTATACAATATTTTGTTAGAAAAACAGGATTTCAGAGAAATAAAATAAAAAAATGTGGAAATAAAATACAGAAGATACACAATACAATAGAAACACATACATGGTTCACCGAGTGTGGGCTACGTCCACCAAAGAAATTGCCAGGTCCTTCCTTTATTATTATCCAACAATCGAAGGGATACAACCTACAACTAACCTACTGTAACTTCATCTTCTTTCTCTTACAGTCTCCTCACTCAGAATACAATATTCCCTCTCATCCTTAACCACAATACATTTCCCTCATAAAAAAGGGTTACCTTCTAGGGAAAAAAACCATAACATAATTTCTACCGTTAGATCTGTGACCTTATAATGAATGGTCCAGATTTAGAATGAAATTATAATATACATTTACAAGGATATCCCCCCTGTACCCCGTAGAGGGGGTAACCCCCTTTTTCACTCCTCCACGTGGAAGAGTGTACATTTTTCTAGGGTGTAAAGTCTTCACGGGGTATAAACACGACTGAAAACAGGGACCTCTAAATCTGGAAGATAATTAGGCTCCATAACAAAAAATATCCCACTTGGAGACTGATCTCAACAAATCCATCGATGTTGTATCTGTTGGACTATGAACCTTCTTGGACCTAGAAAATTTCGCATCTTCACCTTCATGCTTGAAGACCAACTGAAGTTGAGCAAGAACTCAGTTTCTCCCTGGTTACTCCCTTTGTTAACATGTCTGCAGGATTCTGGCTAGTGTGTATCTTTTCCAATTTCAAATTTTCATCTTCCAAGATGGATCATATGAAATGGTAACTCAGATGTATATGCTTAGTCTTCGAATGGAAGGCTGAGTTCTTTGCAAGATGAATGGCACTCTCACTATCACAGTACAACCTGCTATTCTCCTACTTCTTTCCCAATTCCTCCATAAACCTCTATAACCAAATCATTTCTTTACTAGCCTCTGTAGAAACAACATACTCTTCTTATGTCGTTGAAAGTGCAACAACCTTTTGCAGTTTTGAAATCCAACTTACTGTTGTTCCACCTAATAGTAAAAACATACCCTGTGGTGCTCCTCTTGCTATCTTTATCACCTGCCATATCTGAATCAACATATCCCTGTAGAACAGTGTCTGAACCTCCAAAACATAATGCATGACTAGAAGTACCTCTCAAATACCTGAGAATCCACTTTAATTCCTCCCAACGTTCTTTACCTGGATTGTTCATATACCTGCTCACAACTCCCACTACATGTGCAATATCTGGTCTTGTAAAAACCATCACATACATTAAACTTCCAACTGCTGATGAATAAGGGACCCTAGACATGTATTCTATATCCTCTTGTTTCTTGGGACACATTTCCTTAGTTAATTTGAAATGGTTGGCCAAACATGTACTAACTGGTTTTGCATTCTGCATTCTGAACCTTTTGATCCAGGTGGATATCGGTGGCCACCCACCTTTTCCAGCTGGCTCAAAACAACTTTCTAGCAATTTTGATAATTTACTATTTTTAGCAGTTTTTCGGGTCTTGAACTTCTGGAGCCATTTTATGCAACTGTTGTATTCCTGGGATAGATATTTCCAACATGCTATCATACACCTAAAACGAAGATCGTATGCAAAAGTTACGACCCTGGGAAGTTGATGTACTGACTTACCCAAACGAGGCCCACATGACTTTTGGCGCTTCAACTCCTAGGGTTAGGTTTTTGAATGTTTAGGGTTTTTGAAACTCCTGTTTATTGTAAAAAGGCCTTGAGAGCCTCAATGTAATCATCTTCTTGTGAATGAAGGCAACCATCACATCTATTCTCAGAGATAAGTTGCCACCATTCCAACAAGCTTGTTTTCCGCTGCATTTTATAGTTTCACCTTATTTCCTTATTGAATAGAAAACCAATTTTACTGTATCTTTGTTATTCTATGTTAAGCATTTGGTAATAATCTGTAGTCATTTCGTATTGCTCATAAAATCTGAATCAGTTGTATCAGAGCGGTCTCCTCCTTGTCTTCTTAATGCATGTCCCCAATGAGGTCAGAGTACAAAGATTTGGGTCTCGAGCTTGTTTCTCTTGAGGACAAAAGTTCTTGTACACCTAAGTGACCTCTCATGGAAGGAGAAAATAAAGATGATGGGATAGGAGATCCTTTCAAATTGTTGATTGAGGAAGGCCTCATGCAACATAGGAACAAGATGATGGATAATTTTTCACAAATCCTTCAGCAACTACCAAGAGGCGATGCATCTTCTTCGAGTGGAGGCACCACCCCCTTCAAGGTACAAATAAACTTCTATATTCCTATATTTGAAGGTCTGATAAATGTAGATACTATAGACAAGTGGTTGAATCTACTAGAAGGGTATTTCTCTGTCCATAACTTTTTGAATAGAGAAAATATTACTTTTGCGCTCCTCAAAGCTGTTCCCCATGTCAAAGATTGGTGGGAAACTTTCTGTGAGAAAAAGGAAACAGAGGAACCCTCATTATTTATAGTCACGACCACCTGGGAATCCTTCAGGGATGCTATTAAGGAACAATACTACCCTGTCAGAAGTTATGATGACTTGTATACCAAATGGACCACACTACAGTAAGAAAGAGACCGAGCAGTGCCATATTTCACAAATATCTTCCATACCTTGCGCACCAAGCTGGGTGTCAAATATTTAGAGAGACATCTGGTGCTCAAGTATCGTGGTTCTCTGCATAGATACATCCAGATTGAAATGGAATTTCTGGACATATCATCCTTGGGCACGACCTACCAATATGTCGTCAAAATCGAGTAGAAGCTCAAACAAAAGACGCGACAATTTGGGTCAAGGAAACCCTCACAACAAAAGCCAGGAAAGGGTGGCCCCAACCCACAAAAAAAAGGACAGAGCAAAGATGGACAGTATCAGTACAACTAGTCCAAGCCACAAGAAAAGAAGGACATCGGAAAGACAAAGAATGATACCGGGAAGTGGTGTGACTTCCATAAGATCTCTTGGAATAACACTGCTAACTTCCGCTCAAATAAAATGCTGGTGGCCGAAGTGAAATCCTCTGAATTAGATGCAGGTTCTGACTCTGATTCAGAACCATAAAGGGGAAAATGAATCATTGACGCAGAACCCAGTGCCACCGTTGCTACCACCAAGCTCCAGCATGGTGAACCAGATGAGACAGAAGAAGGAGAGAGCTTCTTCCATTCACAAATGTGGGTAAAAGGCACCCCACTACACTTCATTGTTGATAGTGGTAGCCAGAAGAACCTCATATCAGCAGAGGTCATCAAGCGGTTGGCCCTACCGAAAATGCCACACCAACAATCCTACACCATTGGATGGCTCCGCTAAGGAAGCGATCTCTACGTCATCCAACAGTGTCGACTGTCATATGGCATCAATCCCTTCAAAGACGAGGTATTGTGTGATGTTTCTCCTCTCGAAGTTTGTGATGTTCTTTTGGGCCAACCTTATTTATGGAAACGTCATGTTGTATAT
>JASDQU010506411.1:88711-100108 GCA_032191745.1 Picea mariana | reverse complement strand
CAAAGGCAAGTCCATTATAGGCCAGTTGAGGGTATCTAAAGGCCGTTTGGCACTCTCTGGCATGTCCCAATAGAATCTTCAAAAGTAGTTAAATTTATTCAATTCAATTGTGCAGAATAATCTGCATTCGCCTTTATTCCCAACATAATTCTCTTATAGAAGGTCGTGCTCAATGCAAATAGATGCCCCCAACCTTATTCTAATTTAAGTGTCAGTTAGAAATGGCACATTTTCTCCATAAGGATGAGACTGGCGTGAGACTGTAGGCCAGTTAAGGTACCTAAGGGCCGTTTGGCACTCTCTGGGAGGTCTCATTAGAATATGCAAAAATAGTTAAATTAATTAAATTCAATTGTGCAGAATAATCTGCATTCGCCTTTATTCTTAACAGAATTTTCTTACAGAAGGTCGGGTTCAATGCAGATAGATGCCCCCCAAGTTTATTCTAATTCAAGTGCCCGTTAGAAATGGCACATTTTCTCCTATGAGACTGGCGTGAGCCCCTATTGGGACAAGCAAATGGAGGCCTACTTATCATATAATAATTTTACTCCAGATAAATACCCACTATAAATCATAGAATGAATTTCTTGTTTTAGTGGAGTCAAGGATTCATCTGGGTGGGACAACGAGAAAAAAAAAGTATTGCTGGTATCAGGAATATACAACAACAGACCACTTGGGCGAAGACAAACAAATCTACAGGAAATTAGGAAAAAAATCGAGATATGAACAATGTGAGACAATACAAATCTATCTACTGTCTAAAATTCGGATTTGCATCAACAAAGCTTGTAATGGATGTCAAATAAATAATGCTAACTGGTGGACAGTGGTTTCCTTATAGCTCGCAGTGCAAACTACATGAATAAGTCCAAGACATGCTGTGGTGCTTCTTGTATAGATTATCCTGCTGTACATGATGATGGCAGGCAAGCGTACAATGGGAATCCACTGAAGCGGGTTTTAAAAGGATTTTTCCAAATCTTCTACCATTTGGACTTATATAATATTAAAAATGGTTAACTCACAATTAAAAAAAAACAATATACTATTAAATTCGGTTTAAACCATAAAATATTTCGACAATTCCATTCTATCTACATATTTTTTAACCTTTTCGGATTTGAATAATAATATTTAGATCCACTGAATAGAGGAAAATAAGAATATATGAACAATTTGAGAAAATACAAATCTATCTACTGTGTAAAGTTGGGATTCGCATCAGCAAAGATTGTAATGGATGTCAAATAAAGAATGTTAATGGGTGGATAGTGGATTCCTTATGGCACTCACTTCAAACGACTTGAATACGTCCAAGACATGCTGTGGTACTTCTTGTATAGATTATCCTCCTGTACATGATAATGGCAGGCAGGCGTGCATCGTGATTACAGAAAAATGGGTTCTCGTTCTTTTTAACCTTTTTTCAAATTTCAATAATAGTATTGGATCCAGTGAATATGACATCTTCTGAAAACATCCTTAATAGAAAATGGAGGACCGTGAGTTTTTTTGCAGGTAAGAAACATATAGTCACGTGCTGGAGATTTAAGGATCGTGACCGATTATTTATGCACTCACGCTCTACACACACAGCTACAAAAAAACCTAGACACCATGAATATTTATGCTTTTGATGCTAACAAACATTAAAGAAAAATGGGTGGCGTTATTTTAATGTGAGTGGAATCTCCATGTGGCATACTGGAAGCTGAAAATTTCTTGTTATTGTCCGAAGAGGAGCAACCTTTTTTTCCATTGTTTTATGTATGTGCAGTTTTGTTTCCCATTGTTTTATGTATTTTCCCTCAGCAATTTTTCTGTTTTTTCTTGCGGAGGATATTTTTCTCACCGACCCCAGCTTAATTATGAAGACACGTCACTCTAAGAATCAAAACAACGTAGAGTTAACTAAACCCAATAAGCAATCCTTAAGAAGTTTCCAAATGTATTATAACTATGTATGAATTATTTGGACATGCTTCTTTCTTGTTACCTTCAATGTTTTAAAATAGAGTGTAAGTCTCTCCATTCTCAACGATAAAAATATTAAATGAAAATTTGAAAAATATTCAAACAAACATTGGTCCTCTAAAACACGAATTAGAGAGTCGAACTTGTTACTTGGGGTAAACCATTTTTTTTCAACAAATTAGGAGCAAGTTCATAGATCAAATATAATTGAATATTTGAATTCATTTCATTGTCTATAAAATTGTAATTTGAAGTTTTGATATGTAAATTGTCGTAGATATTCTACTTGGATAGCTTGACACAACAAAGCTTGCAATAGTCTGAAATCTTTTATTATGTAGTTTATTACCTAAGATCTTACTAGCATAGCGCTCAAAATTATGGAAATCACTTAAACTTAAATGAAATAAACAACAAAATGAACACATCATCCACACAACACAAGATGTGGCTTGGGAAACCCAATATGGGAGAAAACCCAAATAGAAGGTGAAGCCTTTGCTGTGTTCTCTTTTTCTCAGATATGAAATGCAAATACAAATAAATGGGCACTCACTATGGAGTTGTCATGGACATTGTGGCTTGAATGGTTTCTACATAATCTTCTATCTCATTTATTATGTTTCAATATGCCACTCTTAGATGCTTTGCTCAATTATAGAACATAACAATATCAAAATAATGGAACCCCTTCCTTTCCTAGTGACCCAGTGTTTAACATAGCMTGATAGCCATTTAAGATACAATTAGAGTTTTTGCATGCATCAACCTTCAGTTAGTGTTAGGTTWTTGGATCCTCTAAAATCTTCTTGAAAGTCCACAGTGACTAGCCCCACATGTGTGAGTAATGGGGATTGACATGATATCCACTTGTTCCCATGGTAGTCAATAGGGAAGGTCAACTTGTGGGAGGCATAACTTCCACATACAAACTCCGATTGAGATTATTTTTGCATTGTTGGAAAGCTTATGGTGTGTAAAAAAACATCGGGAGGGGGGTTAGCTCATGAATTTTTGATCCCCAAAAGTGTTGTTTTATGTCTCAAATTGGCTCTAGAAGTTTCCAGACCCCAAATCACCAAACAGGGACATGCCCCTCAAATGGGCCTTGCAAGCCAATTATTCTCATTCTTCCTTCTAGAAAGTACCAAGATAGTTGAGAAATTATATCATAATCCATTTCAAATCATAACTTCCCAATTAAGGAGACTTTTGGTCTATAAAATCTTTTACTAAATGAGGTGAGGAAAGTTTTCCTCTAGCTTCTCCTTGGAGTACCATTTGGCCTTGCCTAGAAGTTGCCCTTTCAACCTTATTTGCTAGATTTCATGTTGCCTCGGTCTGGTAGTTTTGGATTGTAACATCCCCGTCATATTCCCTAGTTTAACTAATGCTTATTGTAGATATAATGTGTGGCTACAATCAAGCAATGTAATATGTGAATTGTATTTCTGAATTTTAATAATAAAATGTGATGCTAGTTGTTAGGGGATATGGACAGAGATGGGGGATGAATTAATCCAAAAGAGAGGGGAGGGTCTAGGAGAATGTCTAACCAAGGGGGAATTAACCATGTYTATTTATTCAACCCACATTCCTRAATTTTATTATCATTGTGTAAACCTTCTAATTTATGATTAAGTGTTCCCAAATCCAATCATTGAATGCATGTAAGAGGGTGGGTGTGAGAAGTCATATCCCACAATTATTGGGAGCATCGGGGGCTGAGTACAATCAACTTGAGAAAGCGTGTGAGTCAAGCAAGTAATCCAAAGAGAGGAAATTTGTATGGGCAACTACAACAGTATTAGACATTGAGTTTTTGGGCATGAACAAGAAGTAGAGAGCAAGAAAGAGATCTTGGAGCTAGAGAAACCATGGAGGGCGAATCCTAGAGCATGTTAGAACGTATTTGGAGCAGAAGGCTAAAGAGTTAGGTTTTCAGGGCTGAAGAGTGAACTCTTGTGTGAGTTGCACTGTAACAACAAGTGTTTGTTGTTTTTGTTGGTAGTTTTCCTAGCAGTAAGTTTCCTTGAGTTCCTAGCAGAGAGATTCTTGGTTATTTGTGCCAAAGAGACTCTGATAAACGAATAGGATGCCCGAGGGACTAAGATCAGTGAAGGGGTACATTCCTTGGGTTAGGCAGGTCAAGAGGAAGAGAGTTGATGGAAAATTGAGATAGTTGTAGGAGAATACCAATGGGTTGTGGGTTTTTTGAGCTATGAGTGGATAGTGAGAGACCACCCTCTTTTGCGGATTACTAGTCTCAACTTGGGGTGACTTGTTGTTAATATTTGGAACAACAAGTCTATGGTTGGGTGGAACGTCCATCCCAAGTAGCTAGTTGCACAATTGAATTAAAAGATAAGTGTTTTATTTTTTAATGTGTTGTATTGATGAGTTATATTGATGTGCATGAACTCTATGTATAAGATTGATTTATATGTTGTTGTAATGAGTTATTAGTTGCATTTCATATCTATTTTAGAATGTTGTAAATGCATTTACTTAATGGTAACACACAATAGTTAAATCTAGTTTTAATTCATAGCTCATAAGTTATAGGAAACTATGTAGCAGCAAAATTTAAATTTTATGAGTTTTTCGCACGTAATGGACAGGGGAACGTTACATGGATTGTGAAAAACTATATGTTTTTCCAACTCTACCTGAGCTTCTAGTGTTAAGTCGTCTATGGTAGGTAGGACTTGCTCAACTTTTTGATCCACGTGGAAGGCTCATAGGATTTCAGATTTTCCACATTCACTACTAAGTAAATGCACATATATGAGGGTAGACTAAGTTTGTAGGCATTATCATCCACCTTCTCCAATACTTCAAGAGGACCGTACCATAGAGCCTCTATCTTCTTACCATGTATCCTTTTTTGGTCCAGATGCAACCAAACTCTGTCTCCCACCTTGAATGTTTTCTCAATGATGTGTTGATCATGTAAGGCCTTGTACTTTTCCCGTGACTTTTTCAATGTCTCCTATATTGGAAAATAGGTTTGTGTAATCTTCTCAACAACATTTTTGCTTTCAATGCATCTCATGTGATGTCTTCCATCACTCCTTGCTATCCATATACAACATCTAAGGGAGATGATGGAAAATACCCAAAACAAGTTTCAAAAGGGGAGTTACCAATATAAATGTTCACTGCTATGTTATACGAATGTTGAATAAATCAAATTTTCATCCTAGATCTTTGGATGGTTCTAATTGTAACCCCTCAAAAGTTGAATCAATGTCCTCTTGACTACTTATGTCTTTTCATTTGTCTATGAATGGAAAGTTACAAACCTCTTCAACTTGGTGTCCATCTTCTCCTAAAGTGTAGTCCAAAAGGCATTGAGAAATTTGGTATCCTTATCTGAGATGCTACTCCTTGATATCCCAAAGTGCATCGAGACCTTTTCAAAGAACATGTTTGTTGCTTCTTGTCCTTTGGTGTATTTTTACAAGGCATAAAAATGCACATCTTGTTGTATTTGTCAACTACCACAAACAAATAATCATGTCCCTTCTTGGTTGTTGGAAAACAACCCACAAAATCCACATATATGCTATCCTAGGGTCTAGTGGATACATGTAAGAGATGCTCTGAACCTTTTTTTTGTTACTAGGCTCGTTGGTACAACGAAGTATGCATCCTATAATAAATTGAGTTATATCTTTTTTCATTTTGGGCCAATACACTTACCTCTGTAAGTTGGAAATTGTTTTCCCAACACCAAAATGTCCTTCAACCTTAGACTCGTGAGCCTCTCTGATAAGCTAGAATCTTTCACCTTTAGAAACAAAGAGCTTGTCTAGCTTGTAAAGCAACCCATTCTAGAGGTGATAGTCAACCTTATTTCCACCTTCTTCTACATGAATTTGACCTTATAGTTGTTGAAACACCTATTTAAAGTCCTCATATTTCGTTTATGCCTCTTTGTATGCATCATGGGTAAAAGGTTCAATGTGCATAAAAGTTTCCATAGTTGTAATCTCGGATGTGAGTGGCCTTGAAAGCATGTCTGTGAACTTATTAGTGCCTCCGTTCTTATATTTCATGGCTAGATGAAATTGTTGCAAAAACCCCATTCATTTGTAGTGTTTGGTTTGTTTAAGTTTACTCCGGGCTTGCAAATACTGTAGTGGTTGGTGATTAGTGTGGATAAAGGTTTCTTTGCCCATCAGATGGTTCTTTGACTTCTTAACATCTTGAACCAGGGCATAGAGTTCCTTATTGTGCGTTGGGTGTTTCAAGACTCTAGCATGAAACATTTTAGAATAATAACATATCGACTTACCTCCCTACATCATGACCACTTCCATAGCATATACACTTGCATCTATCTCCACTTTACAAGGATTTTGCAAGGCAATGCAAGAATTGGTGCTTGATTGATCTTTTTTTTCATCTCATTGAAAGCTTTTTGTTAATTCTCCCCCCACTAGAAACTCTTACCATTGCTTGTTATGGAATGAATTGGTGCAACTAAAGCTGAAAATAATGTTATAAACTTGTGTACGTATTGTGTTACCCCTATTGGAGTTACTTCACACACACCTATGATTTCTTTTTCCTAAGGTTTTTCTTTGTTTTTTAGTCATTACTAGTCATTATCCAGTGTCCTATATTTTAGGAAGAATATTCTCTTTAGTTTTCACTTCAGTTTGACTAGTTGAGTGGAGTCTAGATGTTGCATTGGTTTTGTCACCATGCAACATTAGGATCATCACCAGCTAATGTGCATTAGCCTTGATATCATCACCAAACTAGCTCATTACCCATGATTCCTTGATCTCCTCCTCACTTCACCTTGTTTCAGTCAGTTAATTGAAGACTGGTAGACTAGTTAATTCAGCTAGGTGGCAGTTCACTCCCCTAACTGCCTGAGAGACTAGACTAGGTGGCAATTTACTTCAGTAACTGTTGGTGTGTGTCCGGATCACTCTAGACCACCACTATGATGCATTAGCTTCTCCTCCAGTGCACATTGGTTGAGTTATATAGAGTATATCATGTGTAAATTATTCATTATTCATTATTCATTACGGTTAATAAGAATTCTTTCATTCTTTCTCTCTTGCTTCTTCTTTCTCAATTTATCTCTGCAAATGTGTGGTATTTTCTAGCTAGATATATTTTATGCAGCTTCAACACATTTACATGGTATCAAATCTGATGGACTGCTAAGCAAAAGCTACACCAAATTTTTTGCAGGTACCAAAGATTGAAGACAACGGAAAAATGGAATTCCCAAAAGAATTCATTCTTACACCTTACAATTACTTTGCATGGAAGGAGAGAATAATCATACATCTTTGAACCAGAGGATTGTACAGGTTAACCTTGAATAAAGACATAGAACCGACATCATCCATAGAAAAATCCAAGTATCTNTTGAAGACTGGTAGACTAGTTAATTCAGCTAGGTGGCAGTTCACTCCCCTAACTGCCTAAGAGACTAGACTAGGTGGCAATTTACTTCTGTAACTATTGGTGTGTGTCCGGATCACTCTAGACCACCACTATGACGCATTGGCTTCTCCTCCAGTGCACATTGATTGAGTTATATAGAGTATATCATGTGTAAATTATTCATTATTCATTATTCATTACGGTTAATGAGAATTATTTCATTCTTTCTCTCTTGCTTCTTCTTTCTCAATTTATCTCTGCAAATGTGTGGTATTTTCTAGCTAGATATATTTTATGTAGCTTCAACACATTTACATGGTATCAAATCTGATGGACTGCTAAGCAAAAGCTACACCAAATTTTTTGCAGGTACCAAAGATTGAAGACAACGGAAAAATGGAATTCCCAAAAGAATTCATTCTTACACCTTACAATTACTTTGCATGGAAGGAGAGAATAATCATACATCTCTAAACCAGAGGATTGTACAGGTTAACCTTGAATAAAGACATAGAACCGACATCATCCATAGAAAAATCCAAGTATCCAAATCGAATGGATGAAGCATTCAAAACAATTTGCAATCTCATCTCTCCTGATCTCCTTTTTCGCATATCTTCCTATAAAACCCCCAATGAAGCTTGGACCACCTTGGAAGGGCTATTTGGAAAACAGGATGAGATAAGGGGACACATGGTCGAGGTGGAATTGCTCACATTGGATCCAAAAATCTTCAACAATCTCCAAGATTTCTTTACAAAATTCAAGGATTTACTGTCACAACTCAAAGCTTGCGGGGTTGATAAATCTAAGGAGGAGAAACAAATGGTTCTCACTATTCTCTCCAAACTTGGTCCTGAATTCTCTGTGTTCATATCGACATTCCATTCAGTCAAATTTGCCTCTGGATCCACCTGAAAGATGCCTTCTCTTGAGGAATTTATTGAATCCCTGACACAAGAGCAAACCAAGCTCATCAACATGGGAAAAATCAAAGGCCCAAAGGCGCATGCACCTACTGTGCAAGATGGTATCCATCGATATCAGAAATCTAAAGATAAATACAAAAGGAAAGCTCATACAAATCCGAAGAAGGAAGGTTACTTAAAACCCTTCACCGATGCCTCCGGATCCAAAGGTGGAAAGGGAAGAAAAGGGGAGAAATGCACATACTACCATAAATGATTCCATCCAGAATCTGCATGCATGCAGAAACAAATAGATCTAATGACTCAAATACTTCAACAAAACAACCTTGGATATCGCATCCACGAGGGTTCCAAGAAGAAGAAGCGAGAAGATCATAATCCCAAGAAAGGAAATTCTAGCCATGCCTTGATTTCCATCAACTCCTCTCTTGATGCTTGAATCGTAGATTCAGGAGCATCACATCACATGGATGCCACAAAAGAAGTCTATTCTTCAATGGATGCATGCAAAGGTCCTCTTATTCTGATGGGGGACAACTCTCCAATCGAGGTCACCGGCAAACGAAGGATTGAACTCACCAATGGAAGCTTCGAGAATGTGTTGCACGTTCCCAAACTTTCCATCAATATTCTCTTCGTGTATCAGATGACGAATTCCGACACCGGAAAGAAATTCATATTCACACCAAATGCAATGGACATCTATGACATGCAAACCAATTCCAGGGTTGCTACCGGTGAGGTAAATCATCAATTTAGATTGTATACATTTTCTAAATTTATTGAACCCAAATTATGCTTTACTGCTTACCCATGTTGATGAAAGTAGTAGGATACGGCACGAAAGGTTCGGGCATTTGAATTTCAGATATACGCATCAGCTTAGCAAGCAAAGATTGGTTGATGGTCTACCATACATCCATTTCTCCAAAGGAATCTGTGAGGGATGTGTTCTTGGAAAACACCCTCAAGAGAAATTCGACAAAGGAAAGACTCAAAGAGATTCCGCTCCTTTAGATCTGATCCATAGTGACCTCATGAGTCCTTTTCCGCGTCTATCAATCAACAAAGTGAGGTTTTTTTCTCATTTGTGTTGATGATTTCTCACGTTTCACATGGATTTACTTTCTCAGGCAAAAATCTAAGGTCTTTCAACATCTCAAAGATTTCAAATCCCTAGTTGAGACACAATCAGGAAAGAAAATCAAAGTCCTTTGAACTAATAACAGGGGAGAGTATGTCAATCATGAGATCTAGAATCTTTGTCATGAGGCAGAGATTCAGTTGCAGCACATAATTCCCTATACTCCGCAACAAAATGAAGTTGTTGAGCGGAAAAATAGATCTCGAAAAGAGATGGCATCTTGCATGCTACATGCAAAGTTACTACCATAGAGACTATGGGCCGAAGCACTTAATTGTGCAACCTACATCCAAAACAGATATCCCCATAGATTTGTCAAGGATAAGACCCATTACGAGGCTTGAAGCGACCTCAAACCAGAAGTGACCCACTTTCATATTTCTGGTTCACGTGCATGGGCCCAGATTCCCTCTAAAAAGAGGAAGGCACTTGATCCACAAAGCACTGAGTGTATTTTTGTTTGATACCCCGACGGTGTGAAGGGATATAGACTTATTGATCTTTCCTCGGACCGGCTCATCATTGAGCAAAGTGTCAAATTCGAGGAAAGTGTCTCACATGTACCTCAGCAGCCACATGCAGACACCTTCATTCTTCCACCTGTTTGAGATGATGAGCATGCACATGCCGACTCTTCTTCAGATGAGAGTTCTGATTCAGAGGACTCAGATGATCTAGATATAGAGTCAGTACAGTTAGATGCAGAGTCAGAGCATCCAGATGTAGATGCAGAGCCGGAGAAGAGGCCCAAGTGGGCACAGACTACTCTTCAGGATGCACGTGATCATGTTGGTGATCCAGGCGATACTAGGACTCGATCTAATTTCGAGGAGCCTCCTATTGCACTCACTCCCACTGAACCATTTCCCTCCAGGCATCATTTATTGGTTCAGTCTTTAAATCTACAGTGTTTTGGCAAGGCTACTGGATATCCCTTTTTGGAATCCACCATGCAAGAGGAGTACAACTCCCTCCTCCAGAACCAGACTTGGGATTTGGTTCCCCTTCCTTCTGGAAGGAAACTTGTCAGATGCAGATGGGTATATAGGACCAAGAGCGCAGCGAATGGACAGATTAGTAGATACAAAGCCATGCTTGTTGCCAAAGGCTTTCGGCAGGTGCATGGCATTGACTATGATGAGACCTTCTCTCCAGTAGTGAAGATGGATTCCATATGTTTGGCACTTGCCATTGCGGTATCTAAGGGATGAGAAGTCCATCATATGGACGTGAATAATGCATTTCTTCACGTTGATCTCTCTGAGGAGATATATATGGAGCAACCCCAGGGATTTATGCAGGATTCATCTTTGGTCTGTTGAATGAAGAAGTCTCGTTATGGCCTTAAGCAGGCTCCGAGGACATGGTATGCCAAGATGGACTTCTACTTGTTGTCACAGAACTTTGTACATTGTAAATCAAACCTGAATGTCTACATGCTCAGGACGGTTGATTCACTTCTACTCTTAGTTATGTATGTCGATGATTTGTTGATCACCGGTTTCTCAACTTCAGCGATTGCTGCAATCAAGAGGATTCTACATGACAGGTTTTTTATGACGGACATGGGTCCGCTACACTTCTTCCTTGGACTTGAGATCTGTCAGGATGCATCATGCATCAAACTATCGCAGGCCAAGTGTGCACAAGATCTCCTTGAGAGATTTTACATGATAGACTGCAAGTCTGCTCCGACTCCTTTCCTATTAGGATTCAAACTTGAGGATGGCAGGGACACTCCACTGGTTGACAACACACTATATAGACAACTAGTGGGTGTTAATGTTTATGCCATTATTATAGTTCTTTGCATTTCAATAGATAACAACAACATAAGAACAAGATCACTAAGAAATACACATTCACAAGAGACACAGCATTTATCTTGGGAAACCCTCTAGGGGAAGAAAACCCAACAAAACTTCCTTA
>JASDQU010506411.1:41958-63934 GCA_032191745.1 Picea mariana | reverse complement strand
GCTGGGGGTAAAAGCCCAGTATCTTGAGCACCGGGCAGTTATTTGGTGGAATTAGTGGTTAAGGCACACATCTAGTTAGGGGGTGGGGATCTAAAATCTTTAAAAAGAACACTAGTTGCATAGATCACATTTGTGTATGCTGGGGAAGTAGATGTATTGATAGGATAACACATTTGTGATAATCTTACTGTTATATCCTTTACTTGCAGCTAAATTGTTTTATCTTTATGGTGTTGTGATCTATTGGTTTATGCTTCATTGAATATCTGTTTAATTTATCATTGTTGTGGTGTGGATAAATAAGTGGTTGAGTATCCCACTTGGGGAGGCATCACTTATTTGATCCTTGAGTGCTTTTATGGTTAGATGCCAGTGAAGGCAGTCCAAGTGGAGTAAGTGCCACTTGGGGCATGCTTGGCCCTAGGGTGTGATTTGTTAATATCTCTTGTACATCTTGTATTCATTGTATATCTCTTTTTGTTGTAAACTTGTATAAACTTGTAAGTAATTCTAATCTTGGGGTTTGGGAGGTTTAATTTGATTCAATTGTAAACTTCTTGTAACGAACAACCTTCAAACATAGTTGACCCCATAGCCCAACACTTAGGCACTAGTCTTTAGTTGACTTAGGGAAAGGGCTGCTTAACATTTAGACTTAGACTTGCACTTGCATTGCTGCTTGTCATATTAGGCTAGTTCTCCCTTGGCCTATAATCAATTGAAACTAACTCCTAGAACATTGTAATAAAATTAACTTAGTAACTAGGGACAACCCCCCTTGGCTTCCCTAGGAGTAAGCCTAGACGGAAGAAGTTCTTGTCAAGGTGACAGTGTGGGCAAGAACTTAGACATTGTGTCTCCGAGGGCACACTAAGTGAGCAGGACTTAGCTCACGTTTGCAAGTGTGCATAAGGACGACAACACAGATAGCAGATAATCAAACTCATTGTATTTATTAATCAACAACAAATTATAAAACACTGAAA
The DNA here is from genome assembly GCA_032191745.1 of Picea mariana. Taxonomy (NCBI): domain Eukaryota; kingdom Viridiplantae; phylum Streptophyta; class Pinopsida; order Pinales; family Pinaceae; genus Picea; species Picea mariana. Next base: position 62,948 of record JASDQU010506411.1, on the reverse strand, counting down.
TACTGAAATCAAGCTCAAAAACTTTTCAGTTGGATCTCTGATTCTCTACAGAGATAGATCTAATCTGTAATACAAGGAAGGTAGAGTAGAATAATAATCTGTAACATGCATGCACAAATCGAGCTCTCTTACTGCCAAATTAGACTAAGGCATGCAAACTCTCTCCATGCATGCAAATATCCATTTTATAATTTCCAATATCTAAAGGGATAATGCAAGACAGAGTTCAGTGGATAGGTCTTGGAGTTAACTTGAACTTTCCTGGAATAATAACTTACATGCATGCACATGCCAAATCAGTGAACTTAAACCTCTAAATGGAGCAAAGATATCTTAGGAAAGCAATTCGCTGCACCTAGATTATGTCATAAATATCACATCATAAATCAACCATCATGATCACTGTGGTATATCTTTATTTAGTTGCCACGTGTCCAAATGTCATGCAACGGCAACTTGCTGATGATCATCCCGAAATCTAACCACACATCCTCCACAACAAATCCAACATTGTGCACTAGAACCATGACACTGCCCCTCCACCTACTAAAAAAAGACCTGTTAAAAATAGACATGCCAAAAATAGTAGTTCCACCTAAAATATAGGAGTCTCAGAATGTCAAGATAACAACTATGACACCACTTACTATAAATAGCACTTCTAAAAATAGACGCTGCTAAAAATAGTAACTGCTTGCATGTCATTGAAAATAGTCTCATTGGATTCGTCTACATGCAAATAACCTGGATATGTGCTCTGATTCAACATGGAAGCCCTGTAACCCTAACTGCTAAAAATAGCAGTTTCATGAAACACCGTGCATATTGCCAAAACAAAGCTCACTGGGATCATGAGCTCACAAGGACCAGGAATATGTAGCTAACTCTGACATGTAGACCTCGAAAATCCAGCTCCTAGAAAGTAGGAGAACTGCTAAAAACAGCAAGTTCTTGGAATTTGATGAAACTCAATGTGAAGCAAGATGGAATCAATATGTAACCCTGGATGCGCATGTGAATCAGCCAGCATGATGAAATCATGCTGGAACTGGACCTTCCAGTTGCACATGCGATCTAGGGTCTAGCAAGACATCCCATTATAATTTCATGACTTGTATCATTATGTTTCTCATATATTGTCCACCTAAAACCTACAACCCCTCAAAATAATGCCAGAAATGCCTTTCCAATGAACATGGATTGGGGGAAAATAATCCATGTGATTAAAATAGTGAAAGAATAACTAAAAGCATATTCAACATTGAATGGGAGGAGAAACTTGTTTAGTGTTCAGCTTTCATAGCATAAAACAACTTGTCTAACCCCTCAGCATATTATCTCTAAGTAACCTGTTCAACTAATTATGATATATTCCAATGACAATAAAATTTCATTTCAGCATTACAACTTTGTTTGTTATCAATCATTGGAAGCCAATTTATTAAGTAGGACAAGAAAATCATGACTAGAAAAACTAATTCCAAGGGGAAGTGACAAGTTTCAAGCATAAATTTCTGAACATTCTTGAACCAACATAGACTGCATATCTTCATTAGCAAAGAAATAGCCCCTGTAGAACATATAAAGCTTCCTAAGAATATGCTGACCTGTCTGATCTCTTCAAGTGTTATTGTTCCACTTTTGTCCACATCAATTACATTAAATTGGTCTTGAAGGGCCGCAAGCTCTTCAGTATCAAGTGTGCTTGCCAAGGCCTGTAAAACACAGCCAGAATAATCCTTCAACTTTGTCTTCTTTCAACTCACTAAAATGATGGAAATTATAGAAAACCCAGTACAGCCTTGTTCTAGCAAGGACATATGGATTTGGCAGGGGAAGAGAGTGCATGTGTCAATAGTATATTTGCAGAGAGGAAGATGAAAACAATCCTCTATAAATATCAATAGTAAAATGCCAAAAGAATTATTTGTCATTTAGAAAAATAAAATTTACACAAAGTGCGAGTTGCTTTAGACGGCTGTATTTCACAAATTCGCGCATGTTTGCTAGGACTGATATATCCAAAGGGATATCTAAAGCATCTCCACCTTCTCTAACCCATCGGTGTGCTGCAAAAAATATTTAGAAATTGAAAAGTCAAGACTCAAAAGCAAAGTTTGATCTTAATATACCCCAACTGTAAATCAAGCAATATCTTGCTGTGCAATTAAATGAACAAAAATGAAACTAAATGAGCTAAAAATATTAAGTTTTATAAAGAAATGTAATATTTCAGAAAAGTAGAGAAACATGTCAATGATTATATATACTATTAGATAGTATATCTGAGATGGCAAACCAAAAGAGAGCAAAAACCGATAAACCTATATCAATACAAAAAGAATATTGTGAACCATATCGATATGCCATAACAAACTCATATAGAAAAACTCTCACTTCGTTCCACATAAGCCTCAGGATACGTTACAATACGTTTATTTGACCAAAGCCAATCCATATCCTACATAACCATGCTCTGAAAGTTCTACAATGTACTGTTTGGCAGTGAGGCTCTGTTATTTATAATGCTAACCATCTGAAAGATTTACTTACAAAAACTTGTTAGAGCCTCGGAATATGCGCCATTTTCCTCGTCATCACATGTAGAAGTTCATGGCTACAAGAAATTGCTCCCAAGCAAATATTTTGGCTCACAGGCAAAGTAACCAGACTCGACTCAGCACTAGATTCATTTTCGCAAAAGAGTCAAACTTGACTCCAGACTAGGCAAAACTTTGTGAGTCAAACCTAAAAATGTCTTTTCATGTTGAAAAATACAAAAAATATGGATTTTCAAGAATCTCTTTTTCATTGAATTTAGATTAGACATGAAAGATTACACTGAATATAATGCAAAAATAACACATATAAACATTTCCAAGCATATCATATGATTACAATTAAACATTAAATCATCATGTAATATCCCCAAAAGAGCTAGACTAGGATATTATGTTTGCTGAGAAATTATGTTGTTTCTGGTTGTGTGCTTTTGCCAAACAATTTGCTTTACAAACGTTCTTCATGCTATAAACTGGTTGACAACTTTCTACAAACAGTTTGCGTACATTCTGCTAATGGACTTTCATCAAACACATTGCCTACAATCCAAGTACACATGAAATAGGAGAGAGAACATGGGCATTTTTATAATGAATGGAATCCCAAACACAACATTACAATTCACTAATGGCTGTTGTGGAAGCTGCAATACATCAATGAAAACACACAATATGCAAACCAAAACCTAGAATAATGCCACAGCCTCTCCAATAGATGATGCGTCCTCCTCCAAAGGCTCTCCAAATCGCTATACCTCCAAGCTGCAGTAGAACCACAAAGATGAAGCTCAATGAAGACCTCGTATGGATCTCCTCCTCCTTATCTAGCTAGGGTGGACGCTGCACCACCGAAACCAAACCACAATGGAAGGGTTTATGCCAAAAACCCAATGAAAACCTTGGCTCACAGAGAACTCCAAACAAGAGATCAATCCAAAACATAATGATGAAAGTGGAGCACTACCCCTCTCTTTATTCTTCTTCAATGCCCCTTCTAGATCTTTCCCCTTTGACTTAATCCACATGACCCTTATTCCCCTTTTAATTTTCACTTAAAGATTAAAAGTCACTTTTACTAATGTTAAAGTAACTATTAATCTAAAAGTCACTGTATTATGTTTTTATTTAAATGTCACTTTAAAAATATAACATCTCCTAGCTAAGTGACAACAAATAAACCTCCTGACTCCCCTTTTCTTCACTGACTACAGCCTATGAGAGTCATAGAGGCTACTCATTCATCCTCCCCTCATTATCAAGTGGAAGGGGACATTACAGTCCTCCCTTCCCGAGATTTCTTTTCCTCAAGCAACACCAGACCAGGATGCTGTAAAATCTGCTCTCCCTCCCAGGTGGCATCTTCTGCAGGCAAATCTCTCCATCTGACCAGGTACTCCTGAATCACTCTGCTCCTTAGCCTCCTCTCTCTAACATCAATAATCTTCTCCGAAGTTAGAACCAACTTCCCTTCCTCGTCCAATGAAGGAAGATCTGTTGAAGTGGTGATCTCATGTCCCAACACCCTCTTAAGGCAAGATACATGGAACACGTTGTGGATCCTGCTACCCTCAGGCAACTCCAACTCATACGTCACCTCTCCAACTCTCCTAATCACCATGTATGGTCCATAGAAGCGAGGCTTCAGTTTCTCTGTGCCACTCTTCTTCATTGAGGACTATTTGTATGGCTGCAACCTCAAAAAGACCAAATCCCCAACCTCAAAGTTGCGCTCCACCCTATGCCTGTCTGCATACATCTTTTGTTGATTCTGGGCGACTTGTAAGTTCTCCTTCAGGACTCTCAAGATGTCCTGGCTCTCCTGCAACCAGTCTTTGGCCTTGGGGGCCCTACTCTCCCCAAATGCCAAATCCACAAATGATGGAGCATCGTAACCATACAATGCTTTGAATGGACTCATCCCGATGGGATTGTGGTAAGTGGTATTATAACAATTCTCCCTAAGATGCAACCACTTTATCCAATCCCTCTGTTGTCCTGACACATATTTCCACAGGTATCCCTCAATCCACTTGTTCACTATCTTTGTCTGCCCATTTGTCTAAGGGTGATAGCTGGTACTAGGTGTCGACTTTGTCCTTGATAACTTGAATGCACTGAGAAATCTACTGTCTCGATCACTGACTATCTATCTAAGAAGACCATGTAGTCTGAACACCTCCCTGAAGAATATGTCTGCCACCTAATATGCGCTACACTCTGAAGGAATGACAAAGAAGTGCGCAAATTTGGTCAACCTATCCAGCACTACATAGATATAGTCCCTTCCATGTACCTTCGGCAACCTTGTGATGAAGTCCATGGATATGCTCTCCCACTTCTACTCTGGAATAGGTAACAACTAAAGAAAACTTGCAATATGCTCTGACTTGTTCTGCTGACAAGTCATGCACTCCCTAACATACCGTAGAGAATCCTCCTTAAGACCCTTCCAAAAGAATCTCTCCCTCACCTGCCTATAAGTCTCCAAATACCCTGGGTGCCCTATAAATGGTGCGCCATGTACTACCCTTAGGATCTTATCCTTGAGTGTGGACTTAGGGACAAGGTAGATCATATTCTCGTAGTCAATGATGTCAACTACTACTCTGTACCTATCATCCTGAATGATGCCTTCCATAAGCTCACAAGTGAAAGTATTCTTGGAGTACTCCACCAAGAGAATGGACTTCCAGTCTGCTGAGATCTCTGTCATGGAAAAGGTTGTAGGTCTCTTGGAAAGGGCGTCAACAACTACATTCTTCTTTCCCTTCACATACTCAATGTCAAATTCATATGCCTGCACCTTGCTTACCGATTTTTGCTGCCACTTGCTCAAGTCTCTCTACTCCAAGAAATACCTCAAGTTGTTGTGGTCGTTCCTCACCACAAAACGTCCTCTAACTAGGTACTATATGAATTTGGCCAATGCATGGATGATGGACAACATCTCCTTATCATAAATGAGGTAGGGCCTATCTGGCTCCCTCAGCTTCTTTCTCTCGAAAGCTATAGGATGTCGATTTTGCATCAACACTGCTTCTATCCCCTCTCCAGATGCATCTTGTTATCGCAGAATCTGTAGATTGGGAAAATCCCAACCCACATAAGTGTGACAACTATGGGAGTACCTACCCACTTTCACCTTAGATAGACACTCCCCTCGCTTTAGTGATGATAAGTCACCACAAGGGGTAAATCCCAGTGACCCTAGGGGGATTGAGATGAAAAGTGATGTGATGATGGGTGAAACCCCCTATAGGTCAATCTTGGAGATAAAGGATGGCTTGAGAACGAGTCTTGTGGAAGGGTAAATGGTTGCCAATAGTTTTGCACTTGCAAAACAACATCAGCCCTGCCCGGAACAAGACAAATGAGCATAAACCAAGCCTTATATCAAGGGGATCAACAAGATAACCTTGTTGTCCCAAATTGTAGCAGTATGTATGTCTATAAATCAGCAAGAAACAATTACCAATAGCTGCAAATTAAACCACTAAAATCAAGTATAAGATTATGGAAACTAAGCTAGCAATAACTAGTCAAACTTCCACTGAAAAGAGCAAGACTTTAGATGGTATTTAGGGCTGTTTGTTAAGTGTTATCAGCAAGTATTACAACAGCCAAGAGGCTGTAGCAAACAAATGCTACAGCAGGAAATTCTAGCCACTAAAATAAGCTAACAATCCACCCAAAAGATAGCCAATGACAGGTAGTTTAATAATGGCAGTTTGTAAACAATTTCAGTGGTAGAAAGATGATCAATAGATAAAATAGAGATGATTCGCTGCATCCCTAATGGATTTAGCTTTAGTTTATAACAGAATCAAGAATTACTAGGCTGATCTAGGTGCCCTTAGGGCACCAAGATGTCCGAGGCATGCAAAATTGATTCCAAATTGAACAATTGCAAAATCTCTATTTTTCACGTATTCCAATAGAAATGATTTTATTTCTCCAATGCCAAATAGACTAGTGCCTTTATCAACTGGGTTATGGGGTCTCTTTTTGTAAGAGCTAGTTGTGTTACCTCCCTAGGGGTGTAATCCTTTTTACTCCCTAGGGAAAACACAACTATCAAGGTAAATCTAGGAGGGTGTAAGCCCTTTTACTCCTCCTAACTACCTTGTTGAGTAGCTTATCAAAAGACAAATGTGATAGACTTAGAGGAGGGTGTATTCCTTTATTCTCCTCCAAGGGTTTAGACAAAATAACCATGAAACAATAAGAAACACTAACAATATGCAGAAATTTCCTTACCAATTTCAAGAGATAGCAAGATTAAACCGTTCTTTACGAAGTATTTTCCACCACAAAGCAAGAGAAAGCATCCAAGAGAGATAGCGCACCACTTCTTCCACAAAAGACAAGCAACTAGCATCCAAAATAGCATAAGAGAGAGAAAGTGTGAATTTCCCAAATAGGGAGAAAATTTCAGCCCAAAACTTATGTAATTCTCAAGTGTGTTGTATGTCAAAATGAAAGTGACAAGGTCTTATTTATAATTGACCTTGTAAAAATTATCTGTCCACTTAAGTTAGGGTAAAACAAAAATTAGGAAGGCCAACCTCCTAATTTTCCCCTTTACAAAATATAATTCAATTTTACAAAATAAGCAAGCCCTAAATGATGACATCATCCCCCCTAAGGGTGACGTTTTGGCATAAATGGCAAGTCGTTGAGCTTGTTGAGGGAGACGTTGGGCCTCCAAAGGCCCTATCTTCAAGGTGCAAGGGTCTTCCTCCATCAAAACATGCCAAGTCATCATCAAATCACCCATCACCATCAAACCCTAGCCCCCAAGTGAGACGTCATGCCCTAGAAAGTGATGTTTTGAGCCTCCAAGGTCAAACGTTGGGAAAAAGGGGGCTAGCTTTCCTTCTTTGGGATGTCCTCTCATGCCTCCAAAGGAAACGTTCATCATATAGCTTGTCCCAAGGCATGGAGTATGGCATCCACTCTATGGGATTCATGCCCCAATGAAGGCCCAAGGAAGGATTGTTCCTCCACAAATGTCCACCAAGCAAGGTCCCGCAAAGACAAGTAAATACGCCCTCCAAGGGTCTCAAGTCAAACGTATCATGCCAAGTAAAATCACATTTAATACAAGAGCCATCTAAACATGTGCATCAAAACTACCTTTTCAAATTAAACGAGTGCTCAAAGACCCTATGCAATTTTCCAAATTTAGATATGGGAGGGGTGTCATAATGCCCTATTGGGTGAACCAATTCCTCAAGTAGGGGGCTTCCCAAGGACAATCCTTTCTAATTTACATAGTGGGTGTGAGGTGGATGGGGTCAGACTTCTAGGTATGGGGTTTCATGACATACAAGGGCTTGTATTGTCTCATTTATGGGTGCCTTTGTAGAGGGTGTGTTGCCCTTTGTCCGTGATGAAATATTTTTCCAAGCCCATTTGCCATTAATTTATTAGAGTGTTTCCACGTTGAAGATGTATGTGGACACTAAACTAAGCAATAAAAACAAAGCCCACATACGCTCTACCCTGGTCACAATGCTTCCCCAAGTTGAAGATAGTGTGGGGCACTAAACTAAGCAATAAAAACAAATCCCACACTGCTCTACCTTGGTTGGCATGATTTTAATTAGTTTATTTTTTAGGGGTCCTTTAACATTTTTTCGAGAAACATTTCATTGTCCTCGAGATCCCCGAGAAATCATTTGGAAGGTTTATGATTGGCTTCTATATTTTTCTAGCTACAAGCCTCTGGGCCTTCAGCCCCTTCTTCCCATGAAATGAGGTACATGCCCTTCTTGGGTCAATAAGCCCGATGACCTAAAAGATGGGGACATAGAAGAGTAGAACTGTAGAAGTAAGGGAAAGTGGTAAGTATGAGTGGGGATGGTACGATAACCCTACAAGGAGGACCCCTGGCTACAAAAATTTCCCCAAGGGTGGCCACTTACTAGGAAATCATGACACTCACTAAGGTGAAATAAGGAAAAAAGAATAATTTCCAAGCAAAACGTTCCATAATCAAGAGAAGTTTTAATGCAACATATTCAAATGCCCCAAGTATTAAAGCGACACTTACCATGATATTGACTACAACCGGATTCAAAGTATTGACTACAACCGGATTTAGAGTATTAGGAGCCTTTGCCTCCTGTTGAGGCCTTGGTTTCCAACCTGGGTTTGGTGGTCTAAAAACCTAAGGTCTTGGAGCAGGTTGGTTTCTCTCCAGAGTTGTCAATTTGTTCATGATCTGATTTTGATTTTGGACAAACTGAGTATTCATTTGATCAAACTTCTGAACTAGAAGAGTGATTGGGTCCGTTGCAGTGCTTGTCGTAATCTTTGTCTTTGCTTCTACTTTGGCACGAGGAAACTAAAAGGGCTCAATCCTTGAGCTGATAAGATTTTCATCGATTTGAGTATTATACTCTTTGGCCTTTGCCAAAGTATCTGGTGCTTTATCCTTAAGGAGGAAAGCAAATTGTCCTTCGAAAGCATTCATGTAGAGGACACGAACTATTGTTGGTGGTGGATGTAGGTCAACTGGGATCTGATCATACAGTTTGTCAAATCCATTATCGAACTCTTTCACTGTTTTGTTTTCCTTCTTCTTGATTTGATTGAACTGTGCTTACAACATTCCACTATCTTTCTTGATCGACCACCTGTTTGTAAGTAATTTAGCAAAATCATCATAAGATGCCTAATGATCATCAGGTAGTCCTATGAACCACCTTTGGGCATATTCGGTAAGAGACATGGCCAATAATCTCATCGCCACATCTTCATGTTCCACTCCTGCATTCAATAACTCCACACCAAGTGTGCACAAGTGGTCTTATGGTGTGACCACATTGTTTCCAGTGAACTTTGGAAACCACTTATGAGTTTTTGTGGGCATGGCATGGGGGTACCCTGCTATGGCGGCTAGGTTCAATGGTTTAAATAGGTTTTTAGTCTAAGTGTGGGCCATTGTGTTGAGAGGAAGGAAACCTTGGAATAAGTTTTTCACAATGGGAGAGTTATGAGGAAGCCTTCTTCGTTAAAACTTAGAAGGTTTAAATCTTCTCGGGGGAAGGATTGGAGGGTTTTGGGATGGTGGAGTCACCAAATGATCTCTAAGCAAGGCTCATGAAGAATAGAAAGGGAACTTCCTTCAAATGGAGTCGCCAAGCAAGCTATGGGTAGAGGATTTGGGATCAAAGCTTTCCAAAGTGTCCTTAGGAATCGAGAAAGGATTCAAAATCCTCCTCGGCAATGGCACCAAAATGTTATCGCACAATCTATAGATTCGGAAAATACCAACCCAAACCACGGAAGTGTGACAAATATGGGAGTACCTACCCACTATCACCTTAGATAGACACTCCCCTCGCTTTAGTGATGACAATTCACCACAAACTAGGAATCTCGGTGACCCTAGGGGGATTGAGATGAAAAGTGATGTGATGATGAGTGAAACCCCCTATACGTCAAGCTTGGAGATAAAGGATGGCTTGAGAACGAGTCTTGTGGAAGACCGAATGGTTGGAAATAGTTGTGCACCTGCAAAAAAACGTCAACTCTGCCCAGAACAAGACAAATGAGCATAAACCAAGCCTTATATCAAGGGGATCAACAAGATAATATTTCTCTCCCAAATCGCATCATTATGTATGTCTATAAATCAGCAAGAAACAATTACCAATAGCTGCAAATTAAACCACTAAAATCAAGTATAAGATGATGGAAACTAAGCTAGCAATAACTAGTCAAACTTCCACTGAAAAGAGCAATACTTTAGATAGTATTTAGGGATGTTTGTTAATCGTTATCAGCAAGTATTATAACATCTAATTGTCTGTAACAAACAAATGCTACATCAGCAAATTCTAGCCACTAAAATCAGCTAACAATCCACCCAAAAGATAGCCAATGACACATAGTTTAACAATGGCAGCTTGTAAACAAATTTCAGCGATAGAAAGATGATCAATAGATAAAATAGAGATGATTTTGTTGCATCTCTAATGGCTGTAGCTTTAGTTTATAACAGCAGCAAGAATTTTTAGGCTAAGCTAGGTGCCCTTAGGGCACCAAGATGCCTTAAGCATGCAAAATTGATTCCAACTTGATGAAATATCCCTGATCCAACATATCTGACTAGACTCTACTGAAACTTATATCTCAGCTCTCGGAGCTGATACTCCGGGGTTTTTGGATGCGTTTTAGTTACTCTGTTTAACATACATGGTGATTTTGCATGTGTGTGTCATGTAAATAAGTTGTTTTAGCAGAATATATGATGCATGCGAAATAAAAGGGACCAACACAACTCAATAGCATGTATTATGGAAAATAGCAGGAAATACAATGTGCATATGGGAGATATAGGAACTACTCATCAGCTAGATCTCATAAGAGTTTATCGTCGTGGGAATACAATGCAAAACAACAAGAAAATACCCATATATAGAAGATCGGGAAGAATCGGCAACATGCATGTACAAATCTGTTGCTTGCAATCTAGGATACTCACGGCCACTGTTGCAAATGTCTGGAAAGTTCACTTTGCTGGCATTACTCGTCTGATCTACCTAGAAACTGTTCCAAATGATGCGCCCTGACCTCACAACTCCTCCTGGTGATTGTCAGACTGAAGATCGACCCTCTAATGAACTAACTGGACCCTGGATGGGACCCCATGGGGGTTTGCACGCCTCTCCTGGACAACTGATGTGCCCAGTGATTCCACCGTCGAAATCTGGCGATGTATGGCTCAAACTGAGCGCCCTAGTATGCTCTGTATTGGGTGGGGAGGGTTTCTCCGGATCTATCCCGATGAGCTCTCTAGAACCCTCACTATACTTCCCCAAGTGTTGCGCACTTCTTGGCTACTTGTTGCGCACTAGGAGATTCCTCCGTCAGAATATGATGAATGATAACTAAAAAGAAGCGCCCTGGCTCCCTCTCAACTGGGTCGGAAGGGCGAGATCTGGTCAGGCCTCGTCCAGCGACACAAAATTGTCTCTAACCCTTGCGCCCTCATTGGCTGCAATGGTCAATCTCTGAATTGGGTCTATATACTCCTAATATGGCATGGTGAAATACCTGGATGGTATCTCTGATAGGCTAGGGTGTGTTTTCCAACACCGAAACTGATCTGGGTGGTGGTTTCCTCCAAAAATCGACAAAACATCTAAGAAGTCGACTTCCTCCTCTGGAACATGTTCTCAACTCAAAATCATAACATAATGAGGAATTAGGTCGAATTACTCTTCTTATACCTCCACCAATCTAATTTGTCGTTGAAATCACTTAAGCTAGGCGCTTTTCCTCATAAGTCGAATTTGAATAATTAATTAAGTCCCCCCTTAACACCTTTTTCTTCTATTTCTCCATTGACTTTGGCTTAAGTGACTTTTCCTATTCTTTTTGGCTTAATTCATCGTTTAGCCATTAATTCACCCTTATTTCTCCCTTTGTTCCCAGTTTGTGTCAGACTATAGTCTACGGGAACATATAGACTACTAAGTCACTCCCTGCTGGGGTTGTTCTTGGGAACAGGACCTCACAATCCTCCCTTCCCAAGATTGTTTTTCCTCAAGCAACATCAATCCTGGGTGTTGCAATATATGCTCTCCCTCCCATGTGGCATCCTCCACTGGAAGTCCCCTCCATCTGACCAAGCACTCCCCGATGACCCTGCTCCTCAACCTGCATTCTCTCTGCTCTAGCACCTCCTCCGACACTAACTCCAACTGTCCCTCCTCATCCAAGGGTGGAAGCTCCTCTAAAATGGACACATGTTGTCCCACTGCCTTTTTAAGGCAAGAAACGTGGAACATGTTATGTATCTTGCTATCCTCCGGCAACTCTAGCTCGTAGGCCACTTCGCCTACCTTCCTGATGACTCTGTATGACCCATAGAACCTGGGATTTAGCTTCTCTGCCCCGCTCCTATTCAATGAAGCATGTCTATACGGATGTAATTGCAAAAAAAACTAATCCCCTACCTCGAAACCGCGCTCTATCCTCTACTTATCTGCATAGATATTCTGCTGGTTCTGAGCTACCTGTAGGTTCTCCTTCACTGCCCATAGAATCCTATGACTCTCCTCAATCTAGTCTTTGGCCCCCAATACCCGGCTATCCCCAAACACAGTCTCCACAAAAGAGGGTACATCGTATCCATACAATGCTCTAAACAGTGACATCCTAATAGACATGTGGTAAGTTGCGTTTTAACAGTACTCACCCATGTGCAACCATCTCACCCATGTGCGTTGCTGCCCCCCCACATAATTGCTCAGATACCCCTCCACCCATTTGTTGACAATCTTTGTCTGTCCATTTGTTTGCGGGTGGTAGCTAGTACTCATGGCTAACTCTGTGCCCACCAACCTGAAGAGATCTTTCCAAAACGCATTGATGAAGCGCCCATCGCTGTCACTAACTATTTGCCTGGGTAAACCGTGCAACCGGAAAACCTCTCTGAAAATTAGCTCCACTACCTGTATGGCCTTGTAGTCCATGGGTATGGCAAAGAAGTGTGCAAATTTGGTCAACCTGTCGACCACTACAAATATACAGTCCCTGCTCTGCACTCGAGGAAGTCCTATAATGAAGTCCATAGAAATGCTCTCCCATTTCTGCTCCGAGATGGGTAGAGGTTGAAGTAACCCTGCGGGCTGTGTCTACTCAAACTTGTTCTGCTGACAAGTCATGCACTCCCGGATCTACTTCAGTACATCATCCTTGACACCCCTCCATGAGAATCTCTCCCTGATCTATCGATATGTTTTGAAGAATCCTTGATGCCCAACTGTAGGTGAATCATGAAAAACCTTCAGAACCTTCCCTTTTAAGGTAGATTCTAGAACCAAGTAGATCTGGTCCTTGTAGAAAATGGCATTGTCTAACACTGGTATATATCATCCAATACCTTTCCATCCAACACCTCACAGGAAAACTTGTTTTTGGAGTACTCCACCAACAAATGTACCTTGCAGTTTGTGCAAATATCCATCATCGAACACCCTGTTGGCCTCCTGGACAAAGCATCTGCTATGACATTCTTTTTTCCTTTAACATACTCAATGTCAAAGTCAAAGGATTGGATATTCGAGACTCACTTCTGTTGTCTCTCGCTGAGGTCTTTCTGATACAGGAAATACTTGAGACTATTGTGATCAATCTTCACTACAAATCTGCTACCCACCAGATACTGCTTGAATTTGGTTAAGGCATGCATGATTGCTAGCATTTCCTTGTCATAAATCTACTAGAGTCTCTCCTACTCGTTGAGCTTCCTGCTCTCGAACAAAATGGGATGCCCTCCCTGCATCAAAACTACTCCAATCCCCACCCCTGATGCATCGCACTCTAAGACAAACGACCGAGAGAAATCTGGAAGGGATAGAACAGAGCATGTGCTCATAACCTCCTTCATTTTCTCAAAATTCTGTTGTGACTCATCCGTCCAATAAAAAGCACCCTTCTTGGTTAGATCTGTGAGTGGTGCTCCCAAATGTGAAAAGCCCCTGATAAACCGCTTGTAGTAACTGCATAACCCAAAGAATCCCTTCATCTCTGTGAGGTTCTTGGGTGTTGGCCAATCCAGAATGGCCCTAATCTTCTCCTGATGAACTTGTACTCCATGCTCACTGATGATATGCCCCAAGTACAATAGTTCTCTCATCCCAAACTCACACTTGGACTCCTTGGCATATAATGACTATGCCTGCATAATTCTCAAGACCTTCTCCAAGTGTGCCAAATGCTCAGCCCATGTCCTGTTGTAAATCAAAATGTCATCGAAGAATACCAAAAGGTACTTCCTCAGCTGCCCCCTGAAGATGTGATTCATGCAAGACTGAAAGGTGGTCAGTGCATTGGTCAACCCAAAAGGCATGACCAAAAACTCAAAGTGCCCAAAATGGCATCTGAAAGTTGTCTTCTCTATGTCCTGCTCTCTAATGTTTATCTGATGATATCCTGACTGCAGATCAATTTTGGTGAAGAAAACTGGCCCATGTAGCTCGTCCATCAACTCATCTATGCGCGGAATGGGGTCCCTATTCTTGATCGTTTTCTTATTAAGGGCTCTGTAGTCTATGCAGATCCTCAATGTGCCATCTTTCTTCAGTACCGGTACGACTGAAGAAGCAAAAGGACTCGTGTTGGGCCTGATGTGCCCCATCGCAAGCAATTCCTTGATTTCTTTCTAGATCTCGTCCTTGAATCTCTTGGGGTGTCTATAGGGCGCAGTGATCACAGGTGTAGCCTTTTGTCAGGTGGCCTCCCTGGTGGTATCGGCCCAAAACCGGCTCATACTAACTCAGAAGCTCTCTGATCTGTGAATGGTAATGTTCTCTGCCCTCTGAATCCTTCCGGGTGGTGATCAAACACTCTGCTACATATGCTACATCACCGTGGTGGAAGATCCGCTCCATCCTCTTCGTTGATACTGCTTTGGGTGCTCCTGTAGACATACCTCTCAATACTACTCTCAATCCACTGCATCTCTGAAACTCATGGTCAACGTCTGATAGTTGAATCCAATCTCTCCCAATGAATATAGCCACTGTACCCCTAACACTGCATCTGTATCTAATAGGTCAACTACGTAAAAGGTATTTGTTAGGGTGTAGTTGCCTAGCTTTACCTCTAGGTCTAGAACTATATCCAAGCATGTCACAGTATATCCATCTGCCATGACCACGACGAACCCGTCAAACTCTTCAGTGCATAACCCCCTCCGAGCTACTAAGCACACATCGATGAAATTGTGGGTGGCCCCACCATCTACTAAAGTTGTCATGCACTATCCCTGTATAAGGCCCTTGACCCTAAGAGTGTTGTACCTGGGTACTCAGGAAAAGGTTTCTATGGTTCCCCCTTTCACCTCTCTACGAGGTTTTGTCTCCTCCTTTGGTTGTGCCTCTGCCTTTGTCTGAGGTTTCTTCAGATATCGCTCTGGCTCATGTGTAGGCTCCTCCTTTGAATCACTGTCTGCCTGCACCCTGATCTCCTCATCCTCCTCCTCACTGACTGATTCCACTTCAATGTAGTGGATCTGTCCCTTTCCCATGCATCGATGCCCTGGGACCCAAGGGTCTGTACAAGAGAAGCAAAGCTTCTTCCTCATCAACTCTCGTCTGGTGTCATCATCCAACTTGGGCTTACCCTTCCAATCCCTCTGAGGATTCATCTGATCCTTGTCTCTCTATGGCACAAAGAGTTTGGTAGAGGTTTTGGGTTTCAACACTGAGTCCCCCATGTATCTAGTGCACACAATGGCCTCTTGTAGGGTGTGAGGCTTGAAATCCTTAACCCATCCCCTCAATGGCTCTGTCAACGCCTCGGTGAACAACATCACCAATCTATGCTCTGAAATATCTGATATGGCCACTGCCTTTCGTTGGAACTCTGTGATGAAGGCCTCAACTAACCATGTCTGTCTCAACTGTGTTAGATCCCTGAAATGGAGTTTTGGATCCGTCCTGTCAAACCTCTCCATCAACCTCTCGGTGAACTCCAATTATGAAGCAATGTGGTTGTGACCCAAAGTCACCAGCCCATGATACTATTGATGATTGCAGCTATGTGAGACATTCTCTAGCTTACAAACTTGTGAGATGTGGATCATTGCAGCTATGTGAGTCTTTCTCTCAGCTTACAAACCTGAGAGAAAGCCCCTAAGAAGGGTATGTGGTTCTTGCCTGAGACAGTGCTGGAACGTAGAGATGACCTCCTCCATTCAGAGAGTTGAGAAGAACTCCGGATGATTATCCAGTGGGAAAGGTAATATGTTGAGTTAGACGTGCTTGTGGCTAAGCACAAGGTGAACGTGTGAAATCCCAAAGTGTTGGGTGCATCGTCATGTGAACAGAAATGAAGATGATTTATTATCCTCCTCTAAGCAGCAGAGTTGACGAGAAAACTCCAAATGATTCTCCTATGTGAGGCAGTGGGAAAGAAGATCTGTAGAGTGGATGTGCCTGTGGACGAGCACATGTGAACGTGAGAAGATCCAGTTCTTCTGTGTAATGCAGTGAGCCAGAGATATGGACATCCCTATGGATGTGCCCCTAGTGGATGAGCACTAGTGGGTGTATTAGATCCTTTGCTATATTGTCCGAGAGTCAGACCTGCCTGTAACCCTAATTGTAATATAAAGGGTACAGGTTGGCCCCACCTTAATGTGACTGCTAATTAATGTAAAAGATAATTAATCTTGTTCATATTAATTATATTATAAGCTAGTGAGGTTGGCCCTGTTGTGCCAATAGACACTTCTGTTGACAAGCTCTAGTATAAGTAAAGGTAAATTCCCCATTGAGGAAACATATCTTTCATGTGAGTTTGGAAATTTCAGCAAGTACACTTCTTTGGGAAAAGTGCGCACCTCTCTTGGGCGATAGAGTTCTAGGGTTTGAGCACCCTCTTGTGTGTTAGAGTTTATCTTGGTGGTGAAGGTCTTTCTCTTGAGGAATATAGCAAAGGATTTGGCTGGGTTTTCTTCCCTTGTTGAGAAGGGTTTCCCAGGATACATCATGTGTTCTTGTGCATGGTGCTTCTTCTTGTGATCTTGGTTGCTCCAACATTTTATGGTTATGGTTAAATGCTAAAATGGAATAAAATTCATGCTTAACCTAGCTTATTGAAAAATCAACATGGTATCAGAGCATACGTCTTGAAAGAACCCATTGCAGAAGCATCCACCAAGTCTCAACTCACCTTTTGCAGAACGGTACGACCCTTCTAGGGTTTCCAGAAAATTCCGTACGACCTTCCTTTCAGTGGTGATTCAGCCCTTAATACTTGGACGCTGGGACTACTTTCAGCATAGAAGAGTACGTCCTCTTCCAATGCATCTCCAAAAGCTCTCAAAACGAAATTCCGAGAAATTTTGATTTTTGGCCCTAGGGTTTCTAAGGTGCCGAAATTTCCTACAGAATATTAATTCTAGATTTATGAAGAAACACTTCTCCTGAATCAACAAGCATCTTTGTGATACTATCAAGTTGATTATTGGCAGTCATAAGTCCAACATAATCCAAGGTTACTAATTCAACCTACTCATTAGGTTTTCAAAATCCAGTTGGCGAGAGTTTGAAGAAACTAATCAAATGAAGAACAGAGACTTAGTAGAAGATAGGCTTGATGGAGCAAGCAACTTCAGCTCTTGTAAATCAAGGCTTCAAGTCACTCTTGAAGAAGATGACCTTTTGGATGTGGCAACCAAAACTCTACCAGCCACAGCTATAGATATAGAGAAGAAGATAAGAAAGGAAGAAGATGTCAAAGCAAGAAAATTAATCATCTACTCAATAAGAGATCACCTCTTGCCTCATATTGCCAATCTGAAGACAGCCTATGATATGTATGAAGCTTTAAAAGTAATGTTTGAAAGTGACAACACCCTTAGAGCTCTTACCTTAAAGAGCCAACTTCAAACTACCAAGATGACGAAGGGTGACACAGTTGCCATCTTCTTTATGAAGTTATCAGAGATTAAAGAATAGATAGAGACCATTGGGGAAATCATGTCTGATAGAGAACCTGTCTTAACCACTCTCCAGAATCTTCCAAAATTGTGGGAGCCTTTCATTCAGAGTATCAGTGGAAGAGAAGCTCTACCAACCTTTGATCGTCTATGGACAGATTGTACTCAAGAAGAACTTAGACTTAGAAATAGAGGAGTGGAAGATTCCTTAGAAGAAAATCATGCTCTTGCACTTCATATAAAGAAGGGAGGAAAATTCAAAAGAAATTTCAGGAAAACATTTAAAGGTGAAAAGTCTTCATCAAATCCAGGTTATAAAAGAAGGGATGTTTCAGAAATTCAATGCTTTAGATGTGATAGTTATGGACACTATGCAAGAAACTGTCCAACCAGGAAAAAGGGAAGACAATATGCTTCCACCGCTGACATTGATCTAGACCCACCTCAAAAGAATGAAGAAAAGAGAGAGGAAAAGTATTTCCTCTAAAAAAAACTAAAGCATGACTACAAATCAGGTAAATCGATTAATTTCAAATTTTATAGTTGATTGCATTTTTGAATAAATCCCTAGTACGAGAGTCGTCAAAGACTTGGACCATTATCCCTGGTACGGGAGTCCAAACCATATTTGATTGATTATTATGCGAGACAATCAGAAATGTTGTCCTTAAGAAGAGATAACCATTCAAACAAACCCAGAGAATCTCAGATAGAGATTGACAGTGAGACAAGTACTTTCTCCCCCTTCAGCAGTTCAGAGGGAGACAAACATTATTACAGTTGATCCAATTTCTTCAGTTGATATGTTCAGAGATATTGTAGTAAGGCATAATAGGTCTACCTAGACTCACTCTGCAAGAGGTAGAGAAACATACTAGCCAGAGGTTTCTCACAAATAGAGGGCGTTGTCTATGATGAGACACTTGATCCAGTGAACCTAATACACTTCCATCTACACTATCATCCATGAGTTGGAAAATATATCCGATAGATAGATTCTTGATGAGTTTGGATTTCAGCAAGAGTGTTGCTGATCCAAACCTATATCATTACAGTATTGGTGACGAGAGCCTGATCCTGATGACTTATTCAGAAAGCCTTGTTGTTGGATACAAGTAACCCTTGACTTCTGAATTCGAGATGAAGAATTTGAGTATGATACACTACTTCTTGGGATAAGAAGTATGACAAAGGACCAATGAGATTTTCCCGAGTCAAGGAAAATATACAGTGAAAATATTAAAGAAGTTCAGTATGACAAAATGCAAAATCCACCATGATAGATTTAAAGAAGAAGATTGATGATGATTCAGACGAGACTGATCCACAGCTGATTGGATCACTGATGTATCTGGTTAACAATAGACTTGATTCATGCCATGCAATGAATGTGCTTAGTCAACGGAGACAGACTCACTAGACAACAACAAAACTTGTATTGAGATAGTTACAAGGCACAACTGGATATGGCCCGAGATATGCCTCCAGTGTGAACTTGAGTTTGAAAGATATGCCGATTCAGATTGACTGGACCGGAAGAGCACATCTGGTTGATGTTTGCCATGGTTTCCTAATGCAACAGGAAACAAAACTCTGTGGCCTTGAGTACCACAAAGGCAAAGTATATAGCATCGAGTGTGCAAAGAAATATGGGTTCACAAGCCTCTGACAAATTTACTTGACCATGAGATGCATCCTATGATGATAACCAAGAGTCATGTGTAAAGCTCCTTAAGAACCCACTGTTTCTTGATGAATCGAAACACGATGAGATGAAATATCCTTATATCAAAGATATGATGAAGAGGAAAATCGTACACATACAGTACTTTCCTACACATGAGTAGATTGCAGACATCTTCACCAAACTAACTTGGTGAAGAATGCCTTCCTAGTTGAGAGGGAGTATTAATGACTCTAGCCAAGACAAAATTCAGAGTACATCTGTGTGAGACTTGGCATGATGAAGAATGCCTCCCTAGCTGAGAGGAAGTGTTGATTATTGCAGCTATGTGAGACATTCTCCAGCTTACAAACCTGTGAGATGTGGATCATTGCAGCTATGTGAGTCTTTCTCTCAACTTACAAACCTGAGAGAAAGCCCCTAAGAAGGGTACGAGGTTCCTGCCTGATACAGAGCTGGAACGTAGAGATGACCTCCTCCATTCTGAGAGTTGAGAAGAACTCCAGATGATTATCCAGCGAGAAAGGCGATCTATTGAGTTAGACGTTCCTGTGGTTGAGCACAAGGTGAAAGTGTGAAATCCCAAAGTGTTGGGTGCATCGTCATGTGAACAGAAATGAAGATGATGTATTAGCCTCCTCTGAGCAACAGAGTCGACGAGAAAATTCCATATGATTCTCCTGTGTGAGGCAGTGGGAAAGAAGATCTGTAGAGTGGACGTGCCTGTGGACGAGCACAGGTGAACATGAGGAGATTTGGTTCTTCTGTGTAATGCAATGAGCCAGAGATATGGACATCCCTATGGATGTGCCCCTAGTGGATGAACACTAGTGGGTGTATCAGATCCTTTGATATATTGTCCAAGAGTCAGACCTGCCTGTAACCCTAACTGTAATATAAAGGGTAGAGGTCGGCCCTGGTATCCCCGATATCTAGGGATAACTAGGAGATCATGTCTCGAGGCCCACATGGTCCTAGACATGGAGTACCGAGAGCAGGAACGACCTGAGCATGGTCTTGGAGGACGCATCTTCTTCTTCTCAGCTAGCTTTGTCCTGTCAAGCAGTACTAGCCTCCATCACTACCGGCTTGGGCTTGCATCTAAGAGGGCTCTTGCTCCATGAGGTAATTGGTCCAAGGTATCATGGTATGTGTCATATTTGATCATTATAACCTTCCTATGTATGCATTAGATCTCTTTCATTTCAGATAACTGCTTGGATTTTACACTAATCCACTTGACCATTGTTGGGGTGATTGATGGGGTGGCTTAGTAAGT
>JASDQU010506411.1:14656-31305 GCA_032191745.1 Picea mariana | reverse complement strand
GAGGAATCTTCTAGAAGTAGAACCTTCTAAGAAGTCCTCTTACATTTATTATATCTAATTACCCATTTATTATATCTAACTACCATAGTGGGCCTTATTTAATAATATAGTGGATCTAGTCCACCTTACATTGAATGACCTCCACTATTATCACTATGGGCCCTCTGGGCCCCCCCACTACCTCTCTAGCTACCTTACACGATCCATGAGATCTAGCTGATGATTATACTCTATATTTCCAGTGTGTTCTTGTATTTCCATGCTTGAGTCGCATAATACATGTTATTGAGCAGTTGATGTTCTTTACTTCTGCATGCATCCTTTATATGTTGTTTAAACCTTAAATACGCAACATGCACATGCAATAACCAACATGCACATGAAATAACCAACATGCACATGCAATAACCTAAAGATCTGAAACACATAACTGAAACGCATCCAGAAACCCCCAGTGTATCAGATCTGCAAGACAGAACATTAGATCAGTAGAAAATATCTTGATCAACGGGATCAGGGATATTTCACAGAATTCACATCAGAGGAGCTTCTTGAGGAGATTCGTCAAAGATCCACTTCATCTATACCAGTGGACAGTCAAATATGTCCTTCGGTCACATGGCCAAAGGATGTTGGTAGTCTAGCAAAGGAGCACCAGTTGAGGGAGGACACTTCCATTTGTGTCCCGAGAGTGGTTAAACTTCAAGTAGAGGTTGATCCAGTAGTACGCCCAGGATCTATGATGCAGCATGAGCATACAGAAGATGACATGAGTATGCAGGGACATACAGTGATGAGTGATAGTTCACAGAGACATGCCGAGATATGCAGTTAGATTCAGACGGATGTATTGGATTGTAGGGAGGAGACAAACTTAGGGGAGTATGTAGATTTCACTCCTTTTTAGCAGCACGTAGTTATGAGAGAGCACCATCACCGTATCAACAACTGCATGTGAGATGAAGGATGGAGGTTGGTTGACCAATATTTGGAGTAGTTACTTCTGGTTGTACTGGATGGTTGGGATTCAATGATGACTACAGGCGGGTATTTATCATGGATACCGATGGACGAGCTTTTGGTCAAATCCTTGGGATTGACCAAAGCATGTGATATCTTCCAGTCCTACAGTCAGCTGCAGATGTTTATGTTAGCCTTTCCTGACACTTTTATCATTGACAGTAGCATGAGGAGAGATAAACAGTGGAAGAGGGCATGGAGAGTGAGTAGGCCGAGACCACCTGACAGGAGCACTTTTACAACATCCAGCAGGATAGAGGTGGATCATCATAGGAAACCAGCTGGGACTTGGTGTGTGATGGTGAGCATCATAGGCCAGGTGATAGAAGATGAGCACAGAGGGCTACTGACAGTGATCAGTGTCACACAGGAGCGGTTAGAGGAGACTGGAAGTGATAAACTTTCAAGTCTGCCATGGGATCTGGGAGTTCATCTTGTTAGTAGGTTGCTTCACCTTATGATGACCTGGGTTGTGCCAGAGAGCCACATGCTTCACTTTGGGTTGGTTTGGAGTGGGCCTGCAGGGACTTGTCCTATGGAGCGAGGCAGTTTCTTCCTTTTGATTGTCAGGATCGAGCATGGAGACGGTTGGGCAGGTACTACTTCCAGAGAGATATTTTTACAAATGCAGTTTCTGGACAGCAGGTCCAATTGCCACGGGTATTTCAACTTGGGGATCCAGGAGTGGAGGATCTAGTATATAGACAGGGAGCAGTCAGGCATGGTCAGAGTAGTGCAGCGCCATCATGGTGATCTTCGACAGAGATTAGCATGGGACTTAGGGATTGCAAGGTTGAGCACTTCACTGACTGACAGGGGCGAGTGGAACTTTGTAGGGGAAAGTTGTTTTGACTTTCCATTGAGCTTCAGTGTTGAGGAGAGCACATCACTTGAGGGTGTCTCGCGGAGGTCTTGCAGTACCTCATTCTGGCATCAGCATGTGTAGTTGATGGAGGTCATATTGATCTTGGTAGTATCTTGGAGGAGGGACTCATTCTAGGATGAGGCCATGTGTCATGTGCAGGAGATCCACAGAGTTGATATATTTCAGGACTATGCTTCACAGGATATTGCAGTTCACTTCCTCATATGGGACGTAGGGGGTGGAGTCTATGACCATTCATATTTGGATGGGTTCTACTGTGTGTCCTACCGATGGACATGGGATCCTGGTATTATACATGGAGGGATTTGGTCATTGCTTGAGGACAAGCAATATTCTAGCAGGGAGGACTATAATGTCCCCACTTTGGGACATCAGGGTATTACACAGTTTTATGATGACCAGGATAGCCAGTTGGAGATTATAGCGAGTACATGAGCTATTGACGGATATTTTGGGGTCCAGCTTGCATTGCTCATCCTATTTCATCATTATGATCCATTCCGCACATATTGGATTTGGTTCCGTTGCATTCCGACGATTTCCATGATTTTGAGTATTTTAAGCTATAGGTTAATTAAATTCACTGAAGATGTCATTTTGGGCACATTACTTGGAGGAACCTCTCAGTATAATAGCTCATTGGAATCGAGAGGAACAACACTATAGGATAGGACAATGAGAAGTGACTTTCAGTGGCCAAGGAAGCCACAAGGAGAGATAAGGATCTTTTTAGAGGTAAAAAGGTTAATTAATTAATTAAAATGATTTAATTAATTAATTAATAATTAATAAAATGAAATTCACTTTGGAGGGACAAGGTGAGTAGGAAGTATAAAGGAGAGGGAAGGGCCTCTATTCTCACATTCATTCATGTATGCTTATCATTTTGATATCCGGCTTCTAGCTAGAGAGCCCATACCTTGGGGGTTTTGAGGGTTTTGACTTAACAAACCCTAGAGGATGATTTGGTGGCAAAAGATTCCACCTAGCTTGTCCCAAGCTTGGTCTCAGGGATGCAATACTTCTCCACACCATTCTAGTTCAGATCTACTTAGTGTGGGAGGGTTCTATACCAGCCACAGGCACAGGAAGAGAAGGAGGGCGCACCATTGGGGGATTCCAGCAAGGGGGGCGCACCATCCATTGAGAGAAGTTTGTTCCAGGTCATTGGCAGGGCTTCTGGAGATTCTAGCACCTGGGTTTTCATTGCAGGGTCGTGGCCATTAGATCTAGTGCATTCCAATGGAGTTTTATGGATCATTTGATTTATTGGAGCATTGGGACGAATTGGAGAGAAGGAGGGCATTTCTGAGATTCAGATCTATTCAGTTTGGAGGGGTTATACTTTAGATCTGACCCTGAGACTTCACCTAGTGACTTGCAGTGTCCCAATCTATCTTTCTAGCAAGTTTCAAGGTATTTGGAGGCCTCCTTCATCAAGGCCGAAATTTTAGGGTTTGACAATTTTAGGAGGGCGCAACTCCATTGGAGGATTCAGCATTTGGAGGAGTTTTCCTTGGTATTTCGATCTGAGATTTCGAGACAGGATTCTACTCATCCCGATCTACAGTTCGGCATCTTCGGCGGAGCATTTGGAGGTCTTTGATAGTAGGGCCGGATTATTGAGGTTATTCAGTGATCCAGCAGAGCATGGCATCTTCCCACTTGGGGGTTGACACTTCATACGGCCCAGATCTTTCTTGTATTGGTATTCATGCTATATGCAACCTTTGGGGGATTATAGTATCATCTTGGAGCATTTTGTAGAAGCTCCTATTGTGTTATTGGATCCATCTGTTGAGCATTCCAGATCGACATCTTCATTGTATCGAATTCTTCTATTTATGAATAAAATCAGATTTGAGGTGTTTTGGCTTGTCTATCATATTGTTGATCTTGCATATGGTTGAGGTATGTTCCATTACAGTATCTTCTTGTTTATTGCTGCAACACATATATAAATTCATCATCATAAACCCTAAGGCCGAAATCAAGAGGTCAACCTGCAAGTAAACAGATACAAACATATAAATCAGCAAAGTGTTTGACGAAATGCCACAACCAGTAAAAGTTTAAAAAGACACCCAAAACCGTGATGTTCCTGGCATGTTGGCTTGGGAACATTACAGTTGACCTTTGGAATAGGGTATTTACCAAAAGGTATGCAAGTTGGCCATATAGCTTACCCTAGTGGTGCGGGGAATGTCCATTGCACGGACAATGCATGAGTCAAGCATTGCATTCCCATAGTTGATTGGGTAGGAATGTATCACATACTAAACATCATAATTATATATTTCTTTCCTTGCGCTGGTGTTTCAGCCTTCAGGTTTGGAAAGCTGGTGCAGCATCAAAATCATAGAAGCATCTAGCATCCATATTCTAATGCACTAGACATAAATGGAGAAACTCACATAATGCCTGCGCTGCAGTAAGCCTGACATTAGGATCCTTTTTTAACAGCTTCTTAACAAAATCCTTTGCGCTAGCACTAACACATGGCCATGGCTTTTCATGGAAATCCACATTCTTCTTTAGCACCTGCAAACAGCAGAAAGGAACTTAAATTACCACTAATGAAATAATTGATTGCAGAATAACTCTATATAACATGCTAAGATTTAAAAATTGACTATAAATTAGCACAATGCCACAAACAGTAGAAATAACGATAACTATATCTGGTTATAGCCTCACAAAGACTCTACATTTAAGATAAACTCCAAAATTCAAACCACTTCTACCTGCTTCATTTATCTACAAGTCTGCCTACCCAAACTGTCTTAAGTTTGATTGGCTTCTTTAAAGTAGCCTACATATGGAAAAACAGGAAACGTGATTTATCAATTCATCATTCAAAAACGGATAGGCCATGACATGCATGTATCCTCAATAGATTGAAATTATACCAAACTAGTTGGTCATTAGAGGGCTCAAAATTCCTATCAGTATGAAAGGGCATATTGCATAGAAATTGATAAAACTCGGACCCTTTTGATTGGACCCAGACCTCTCTGTAAAATAAGCAATTCAGCAACGAGATCTTGTCACTTCACTTGGTTGGTAATGATAGTAATATTGGAACTTGAAAGGAATTTTAGCATAGACATATGCAGATAATGGTCAACATTTAGGATAAATCCAGGATAGCAAACATTCCTAGAAAACTAAGACGACCTTGTATATGAAATAAAAAACGGAAGACTCATAAAGCACAGTTGGTCTAAACTTGAGAAAGGGATCACAAACCATTTGGGGAATCAATATATAAATATTAATAGATTAACCTTCCTACCGATACTATGAAATAAAACAAGACTGTTCTACTGATGAGGTGAAATTTGAAACCAAATAAACTTTGACACACAGCTTGCCTCTTTAAAGATTCCATCCTCTGTCTTGTCCCAAAATGGACGCTTCCCACATAACAAAATATATGTTATTACACCTATACTCCAGACATCAGACTCGGGTCCAGAGTGGCGCTTCAGAACTTCTGGTGCAACATAATACGCACTACCCACAACATCACAAAATCTTTTACCTGCATAGAAATGACATGTATCTTATAAATGTAGATCCAGTTAAAAGAACCAAACTGTTTAGTAAAATGAAAACAAAGAACATCAAAAGTGGTGCTTTCTCGGCCTCTGCTTCACTTTGTCTCAAGTCCTAAAGGACTTCAGCTAGACTGTTCGAGGCAACATTTAGTCGGATACTGAGAAGAGATAGGCAGGAAACTCTTCAAAATTCTTGCACTTCAACAGGTGCAGTCTAAAGAGCATTTTGAATTGCAAGAAAGAACATCACTGCAACAGATACTTGGACTAAGCTTGCTTAGGGTTTTGCATTTTTCTTTCTTGTAGGTCAGTAGAGAGGAAATCATGGTCAAGAGTTAGTGTGTTCATGATATTCCATTTCTAGAAAAGAAAGATGTTTTCATGACTTGTTTCGCCCCGTACAGATATTTATGATTGTTCATTTGTCTTGCAGAATGGAGCTGTTCTTTCCTCTATGAAAGTGAAAATGGTGTCTAGTATAACTGATCATCATGCAGAGGAAGAGTTTAAAGCTTGGACAGCATTCATGTAACTTCAAGCGGCCAAAATGATTTGATGAAGGTCAAGGGAAGTTAGGGTGGTAACAGTCGCTCCTTGTTGTAGCTAAGAAGTATTTATGTATCTACAAAAAGAAATATGTGTTACGTACACATGTTAATGTATGACCTGGAAACTGGCAAGATCTAGTGTTTGTTATGATGGGAACCTCTGACAAGGGCCTACTAAAAGATCCTCCATAAGATCGGGTTTATTATTCTATATAAAATATATGATATAAATGTTCAAGAACCTACAGGCCATGGATGAGTGATGGAGTGTTTGTTGTGTTATGGATTAGGCAATATTGCATGCTGAAATCACTTCTGGCAGTGTGGTTCACATGCCAAGGAATTGAATTTCATTGATAAAGAGATTGAGGTGCAGAATATGTAAAATTTTGGATTATGGAATCAGAGTTTTTACAGGATATTAATAAAAGGAATTTAAAATTCATAAATATAATTACACATACTTTCACTAAACTTTTCTTACCTGGCTTGATGAAGTCTGATAACCCAAAATCTGTGGCCTTCAGAGCTGAATCTTCATCGGGAGATTTGAAAAGAAAGTTCTGAATATCAACCAAGGCATGCACACATCCACACTCAACTCCAGAACAAAAAGGAAGAGGAGAGAACACCCTACTGTACTGTCCTTGCACAAGACAGCAATTTATTGTCTGCCATACAAACCTCTGGTTTCATATCCCGATGTACAATGCCATGTAAATGACACTCAGCAGCAACTTTCAGCATTTCTCGTACAATTTTAGCCGCATCAATTTCACAGTAACGACTGTCCTTCCTGAATCCAAACACCACATGCAATGTAACTCATAACACCACATATTTCTCAATTATATGCAAACATCCACATCTGAGAATGTTGAAAAATGACAATGCATGTTGTTATTACGTATTTTACTATTTTCAGGTTTATCAAAGTACAACCCATGATTTATTGCTTAAAAATACAAGAAATATCACAAACCAAATATTGATCTTCCTCACATAGCATACAAAAGCATGCTAAGCTCTTGTGAAAAAGGTAAAACTTAATATCACATAACAAAAATTACTTAGGTTTACCATCAAGACTAATGCCTAGCTTATACTCACAATTCATAAGTCATAACTTATAAGTCACAAATCACAGATAAAGGACCGAAACCATTAAAAGACCTAATGAGTGTTCCCCTCTATTTCATCGGCACTATTGCCGTCCTAATACACACCTGGGGTAACGTGGAAGAAGCCTTCAATCCACTTGGTGTGTCCTTGGGGGCAAGTCTAGAGTCAAGGCGCTGTCACCTGATCCTCAACTCCTTCGTCTAGGCCAACTCCTAGCGAAGCCAACGGGGGTAGTCCCTATGAAAAATAATCTAAGGCTTTTCTAAACTAAGAAAGCAAAAAGCATTTAGATCTAGGAGTTTATTGCTTGAAATAAAATTAGATCATTTAACACTTAGCATTTATCATCATCATAAAGTACTTTGCTCATAAAACATTCATAAATCAAAGGATACAATATCTGCAAGACTTAAGAGCATAAAATAAAGTTAGACAAGATGCATAAGTGTAACTGCTCACATAAGATAAATAGATATACTTTTTAACTAGTGCCTTAAAGGGAGTCGTGGGCAGTGTAGATCGAAAATTTTATTAAGGTAAATTTTGTGTTTAGTTAGTGAAAAATGTTTGGCCCCTTAGGAGGCTAGCTCTTTGTTTGGACTTGCTGAGAATTTACCGAAACCCAAATGGTCTCACCAGTAAACTCACCAAAGGTGCTGAATGTACAACACGGATAATCCGTCTTACTTCACAGGTCACTTTTAGGCGTTTTCCTCCCAATGAACTAACAACTTTAGAGATTGTCCTATTAAGCTAGCAAGGTTCAATTACTTGATAAATGATTGAAAGAGATACAATACACACCGTGCTTTGTAACTGAAATACTTGTACAAACGCTTGAAAAGGGAGAGATATAGATTTGCAACAATTAGATTTAAATACCCTTCTTTGTAGTTGAGAAAAAGATTTACAAGATACTTTTAGAAATTTAAACACTGTTGCAAGATTATTGAAAAAGAAAAGTCTTGAATCAAAACTAACTAAGCATGCATGAAAGATTTGAGATTTAGTTAACATGCATGCAAATAAGAGTGTTTGTAGTGTGTCCGATGTACTTGAATTGTGTGTTTGATTAATATATTTTAAGCATGCATCAATCACAAGAAAAGAAACCAAACCAACAACACAAATCCCCCTAATGGGGATGGAGAAACTGGGCACAAAGGGCCCGTTTTTATTGCACTATTACAACAGAGAACCAATGTTCTCTTTGAGATTTTAGCTCTTTAGAAAGAAAGGGATCCTTATAATTGGATCATTTTAAAGAAATACAAGAAAGAGAAAGAAAAAAGGAAAACTTCGTTTGACGAAGTCAAAACCCCCCAGGGTGCCCCGTAAGCCTTGATTTTGCCCTAAAATTGGCAGACTCTCATCTTGGACCTGTTAATGCTGCAAGAAAACAGAAAACAAATGAAGTTAGGAAATGGTGAAAAGAAATTTTAAACAATAAAAAAATTTATCAAATTTTTGGGGAAAATTCTAAGGCAAAAAACGAGATTTTTTGGGACTTTTGACACTCAAAACAAACCTAACCTAGGATATTTTAGTGACTTTTGTCTTCTGTTTTAAAACAACAAACATAAAGCCTCTAAATAGCTTGATAAAGAAATTAAAACCAAGCAATAACTTTGATCTAAGTTCTAGGTGAAAAAGACCAAAAAATTGCTTAAAACTTGACTAGATCTACTCTTTGAAATTGAAAAATTGTAACTTAGATCTAGAAAACAATGCATGCAGACTTTAGATGTTTAAAATGAAGTTTAGAATTATTCTAAGCAGCACACAAATCAAAGAAAAAGATCGGGGAAAGAATTTTATCGAAATTTTGAGTTCCCGCTTGAGCCTGGAACACTTGGGTTATGGGGTTCTCTTTGATGTGAAGAAGAGGGAGCTCGATCTTTGAAATTCTTGGACAATGACGGTTGAAACAACAACTTGTCAATCCTCCAAGATTGAGGAACCTGCAACTATCTACTTCAATCCTGCAACAAAATTGTTAAAGGTCTTCCCTACACAACAAAGCTCAAACCTGCATGTTAATTTAACCGAAAACAAAGCATGCAATGTAAAAATCTATGAGATAAGGAAGAAACAAGATAAATCAAACTAAATTAATCTTATTCTACTGTATGGTAGCATACCTTCAAAGCCTTACAACTTAATCACAAAACTGAAATATAAGATACATATTACCTCATGAAGAAAATTACATGAGATCAAAGCATCCACACATTTGAGTCCACACACCAAAGATAGCTCGAAAGTATTTATTATTCCAAAAATGATTACAACAATAGTACAAATGCTTGCCCAAGACCAACTGGTTTGAGGAGAGGTCGACCCTGCTTAAATAGCATTTGAGGTGATATTTCCAAAGGGGAGATGCGCTAGGGTTATGGTTGAGGCGTGAGTGAATGGGAAGTGAAGAGGAGATGCGCATGAGTTAGAGTGGGGAGGTATGTAGTGGTGAGGGAGTGAACTAGGGTGAAAAGGGAGTGATATGGAGTGAAGTGAGGGTGAGTGGAGTGAGGTGGAGTGGAAGTGAGAGTGAGTGGGAGTGAAGTGAAGTGTGAGGGTGAGTTGTGAGCATTGGGATGTGTGCCACTCTCCCTAAGTGCGCCACTCAATCATGTGGGGTCGAGTCCCCACTTTGGGATCTCCCCCAAGTCCACATCACCTCGGTTAAGTCGACCTCACCTTTAGCTAACTCACCTAGGTTTCCAATTGACTGGGGACAAGAGAAAAACATGTTCCCTGAAATATCCCTGATCCCGCTGATCAAGATATTTGCTACTGATCTAATGTTTTGTCTCACAGATCTGATACGTTGGGGGTTTCTGGATGTGTTTCAGTTGTGTGTTTGAGATCTTTAAGGTTATTGCATGTGCATGTGGGTTATTGCATGTGCATGTTGCGTATTTATGGTTTAAACAGTATATAAAGGATGCATGCAGAAGTAAAGAACATCAACTACCCAATAACATGTATTATGCGACTCAAGCATGGAAATACAATAACATACTGGAAATATAGAGTATAATCGTCAACTAGATCTCATGGATCGTCATTGGAATACAAGCAAATAGCATAAAAATACCCGTGATCAGAAGATGAAGACAGATCTGATGCATGCACGGATAGATCAGCAAAAATGTGCAAATCCGGAGAAGTACGGTAACCGCTACCAGCTGGAAAACTCGTCCAGAAGGATAGACCGTCGGAATGCCCTGGAAAATGCTCCAATAGAAGCGCCCTAGCCTCTAGACTGAAATGGATGAGTGTCGGATGTCAGATCTGGTCTCTGAGGCACTGGATCTGGACCCTTGGGGGGTTTGCGCACCTCTTGGGACATTGGATGCGCCCCAAATGATTCCACCAACGAAATCTACTGCTATAGAACTCAAAATGATCGTCTCGCCAAATGCAAAACTGGGTCAAAAGGGCTTCCCCGGATCTGCTCTGATGCTCCGCCTGCAACCTCAAATGTCCTGCCGGAAGAGCTACGCCCTAAATGGTTGGATGATGCACCCTGCAAGATTCCACCATCGAAATCTGATGGAGAATGGCTCAATATGAGTGCCCTGGCTGGATCTCAACTAGGTCGGAAGGAAACTGCAATTTGAACTCGGACATCGCGCAGCTCCCCAAACCCTCAAACTGACTTGCGCCTTCACTGGCTGAGTTGGGCACTCTGCACTGGATACTCCTGAATAGCATGATGAAATCCCTGGATGGTATCTTCAATGGGATAGGGTGTGTCTCTCAACACCGAAACCGATCAATGGTGGTGGTTTCCTCCAGAAATCCACAAAACAGTAAGGTCGACTCTCTTCCTCCTCTGGGAACTCTCAACATCAAATCATAACAATGCATAATGAGGAATTAGGTCAAATTCCTCCCTTTATACCCTTCCTGATCTAATTCACCATTGACCTCACTTAAGCTAGGCGATTTTCCTCATTAGGTGAATAATTAATTAATTAAGTCCCCCTTTAGCACCTTTTCATTCTAATTCTTCGTTGACTTAGGCTTAAGTGACTTTTCCTAAGTTTTTGGCTTAATTCATCGTTTAGCCACCAAATCACCCTTATTTCTCCATCTTGTTCCCTATTTGTGCCTGAGTATAGTCTACGGGAACACATAGACTACTAAGTCACTCCCTGCTGGCCTACTCTTGGAAACGGGACATCACAGTCCTCCCTTCCCGAGATTTCTTGTCCTCAAGCAACATCAATCCTAGGTGCTGCAAAATATGCTCTCCCTCCCATGTGGTATCCTCCACTGGAAGACCCCTCCATCTAATCAAGCACTCCCTGATGACCCTGTTCCTCAACCTGCGCTCTCTTTGCTCGAGCACCTCTTCTGGCACTAACTCCAACTGGCCCTCCTCATCTAAAGGTTGCAGCTCCTCTGAAGTGTTGATCTGTTGTCCCACTGCCTTTTTAAGGAAAGAAACGTGAAAGACGTTATGAATCTTGCTACCCTCCAGTAGCTCTAGCTCGTATGCCACCTCGCCTACTCTATTGATGACTTTGTACGACCCATAAAATCTCGGTTTCAGTTTCTCTTCTCCACTCCTCTTCAAGGAGGACTGTCGATATGGCTGTAACTGCAGGAAAACCAAGTCCCCAACCTCGAAACTGCGCTCAATCTTCTGCCTGTCTGCATAGATATTTTGTTGATTCTGTGCTACCTGTAAGTTTTCTTTTACTGCCCGCAAAATCCTTTGGCTCTCCTCCACCCAATCTTTGGCCACTAGGACCCTACTATCCCTGAATACAATATCCACAAAGGTGGGTGCATCGTATCCATACAATGCTCTAAATGGTGACATCCTGATAGACATATGGTGTGTCATGTTGTAACAATACTCACCCATGTGCAACCACCTCACCCATGTGTGTTGTTGTCCTCCCACATAATTCCTCAGATACCCCTCCACCCATTTGTTGACGATCTCTTTCTGGCCATCGGTCTATGGGTGGTAGTTGGTACTTGTGGCTAGCTTTGTGCTTGTCAACCGAAAAATCTCCTGCCAAAAGGCGTTGATGAAGCGCCCATCTCTATCACTGACTATCTGCTTGGGTAGGCAATATGAATACCTCTCTGAAAAATAACTTTGCTACCTGTATGGCCTTGTAGTCTGTAGGTATGGCGAAGAAATGTGCAAATTTGGTCAGCATGTCAACCACTACAAATATATAGTCCCTGAAATCCATAGAAATGCTCTCCCATTTCTGCTCTGGAATGGGTAGAGGCTGTAGTAACCCTGTTGGGTGTGTCTGCTCTGACTTGTTCTACTGACAAGTCGTGCACTCCCGGATGTGCTTCAGTACATCATCCTTGAGA
This sequence comes from Picea mariana, assembly GCA_032191745.1. Classification (NCBI taxonomy): domain Eukaryota; kingdom Viridiplantae; phylum Streptophyta; class Pinopsida; order Pinales; family Pinaceae; genus Picea; species Picea mariana. The sequence continues at coordinate 18,820 of JASDQU010506411.1, read as the reverse complement.
CCCTTCCACGAGAATCTCTCCCTGATCTGCCTGTAAGTTTTGAAATACCCCTGGTGCCCTGCTGCAAGCGAATCATGATACACCTTCAGAATCTTCCCCTTTAAGGTAGATTCTGGAACCAAGTAGATCCGATCTTTGTAGAAAATGACGTCATCTAGTACTCAGTATCTATCGTCGACCACCTGTCCATCCATTACCTCACAAGCAAACTTGTTTTTGGAATATTCCACCAACAAGTGTGCTTTCCAATCTGTGCAAATGTCCATCATCAAACACCCTAGTGGCCTCCTAGACAAGGCATTTGCCACGACGTTCCTTTTTCCCTTGACATACTCGATGTCAAAGTCAAAGGCTTGGATCTTCAAGACCCACTTTTGTTGCCTCTCACTGAGGTCTTTCTGATCCAGGAAATACTTGAGACTGTTTTGATCAGTCTTCACTACAAATCTCCTGCCCACTAGATACTGCCTAAATTTGGTTAAGGCGTGCATAATTGCTAGCATTTCCTTGTCGTAAATAGGGTAGAGTCGCTATGACTCGCTGAGCTTCCTGCTCTCAAACACAATGGGATGGCCTCCCTGCATCAACACTGCTCCAATTCCCTCCCCTGATGCGTCGCACTCCAGGACGAACGGCTGCGAGAAGTCTGGAAGGGCTAGAACAGGGCATGTGCTCATAACCTCCTTCATCTTCTCAAATGTCCGCTATGACTCCTCTGTCCACTGAAAGGCACCCTTCTTGGTCAAATCTGTGAGTGGTGCTCCTAACTACGAAAACCCCCTGACAAACCTCCTGTAATAACTGCACAACCCAAAGAAACTCCTTAACTCTATCAAACTCCTGGGTGTGGGCCAATCCAAAATGGCCTTGATCTTCTCCTGATGTACCTAAACCCCCTGTGCATTGATGATGTGGCCCAAGTAAAGCAACTCTGTGAACCCAAACTCACACTTGGACTCTTTGGCATATAGTGACTGCGCCTCCATGATGCCCAATACCTCCTCCAAGTGTCCCATATGCTCCTGCCATGTCTTGCTATAGACCAAAATGTCGTCAAAGAAAACCAAAACCGATTTCCTCAACTGCCCCATGAAAATGTGGTACATGCAAGACTAGAATGTAGCTGGTGCATTGATTAGCCCGAATGGCATAACCAGAAACTCGAAATGGCCAAAGTGGCACCGAAATGTCATCTTCTCTATGTCCTTCTCTCTGATGCTGATCTAATGATATCCAGAGCGTAGATCAATCTTCGAGAAGAAAACTGCCCCATGTAGCTCATCCATCAACTCATCAATGCAAGGGATAGGATACCGGTTTTTGATGGTTTTCTTATTCAAAGCCCGGTAGTCAATGCACATCCTCGTGGTACCATCCTTTTTCAAGACTAAGACAACTGAAGAGGCAAATGGACTGCTACAAGGTCGGATGTGTCCCATTGCCAGCAATTCTTTGATTGCTTTTTCTATCTCATCCTTGAACCTCTTAGGATGATGATAGAGGAGGGTGATCATGGGTTTGGCCCCCTCCTCCAACTCAATGGTGTGCTCAAATCCCCTGTCTGGCGGTCTCCCTAGTGGAATCGAACAAAAAACCTGTTGATGTCATCCCAACAAGTTCCTGATCTCTATCTGATACTGTTGTCGACCCTCGGAATCCTTCTGCGTAGTGATCAAGCACTCTGCGGCAAACGCTGCCTCCCCATGCCTGAAGATCTTCTCCATCCTCTTGGTTGAGACTGTCCTGGGTACCCCTGTCAACATGCCCCTTAGGACAACCCTATTCCCATCACTGTCTCTGAATCCCATCTCTAAGGTTTGGTAGTTGGTGGTGATTTTACCCAAGGTGATCAACCATTGAACTCCCAAAACTACATCAGTGTCTGATAGGTCAACCACATAAAATGAATCTCTCACGGTGTAGTTGCCCAACCTGATCTCCAAGTCCGAAACTCTGTCTAGACACTCCACTGTATGGTCATCTGCTACTACGACATCAAATCCCTACTACTCGATACCAATGAAGCGTCGATGAAGTTGTGGGTGGCCCCACCATCTATCAGGGCGATTGCCCGCTGCCCCTGAATAGTACCTCTGATCTGGAGGGTGTCGTACCTGGGTACACCAGAAAGGGTCGCTATGACTCCGCCCTTTGATGGTTTTTGTTTGCTAGCCTGCTCAGGAGGCTGTGGAACAACCGATGGGTGGGTCTCTGCTGGTGTTGACGGTCTACGGGGAGGTTGTTCCTCCGCCTGCTCTGGCTCCTCCTCTAAGCTGGTGGATTCACTGTCCTGCTCCTCCTCCTCACTATCCACACTGTCTGCGGCCACCTCAATATAGTGAATCTCTCCCTTGCCCATGCATCTGTGGCCTGGGACCCAAGGATCTCTGCAGTTGGAGCAAAGCTTCTTCCTCATAAGTTCTCGCCTCGTCTCATCATCCAACTTCTCCTTACCCTTCCTCATAAGTTCTCGCCTTCGACTAGGGTCATATCCTAATGGAAGTCACGGCCCAATGCTGCATACTCTCTCCGATACTCTGCAATGTCCTCTGTATGAGTGGGTGGTCTCTGTGCTATCAGTATCTGTGTTGCTACCAGGGGTGCCCTCTCGAAACTAGGAAACAACGGACATGTAATCCTACTCATCGAGGTGTATGTGCGATTCGGTGACTGGGGTCTACTGCCTACCCCTGAGATCACCTGTGTTGCATGTGGGGCTTGTGTGCCCAGGATGTCCACCATAGCCAATCTATCCGCTACTTGAGCCAAGGACTGAGACATGGTCCTCTGACAAGCTAACATATCACTGATAACATGCATGAAGGTTGCATCTGGATCCATGGGGGCCTTATCACTGCCCTCTGGTCGCTCATATCTGTCGCCTAGCCTCCTTTCTGCTTCGCACTCGGCCTCACGCTCTGCTCTTCTCTCTGCTTCTCTGTGTGCCTCTTCCTCTTCCTCTGAACTGGGAGGGAAAGGAGGAAAGTTAGGCCTAGCCCTTCTTTCCTTGGGTCTGTTGTAAGTGACATATTCGTCACCTACATGCTCACAACCATCTCGGCCTTCTGCTGCACTCATAGTCTTTATTCACAGGCTGGCAGGACTAAAGCTCTGATACCATTGAAATATCCCCGATCCCACTAATCAAGATATTTGCTACTGATCTAATGTTTTGTCTCGCAGATCTTATACATTGGGGGTTTCTAGATGCGTTTCAGTTGTGTGTTTGAGATCTTTAAGGTTATTGCATGTGCATGTGGGTTATTGCATGTGCATGTTGCGTATTTATGGTTTAAACAGTATATAAAGGATGCATGCGGAAGTACGGTAACCACTACCAGCTGGAAAACTCATCCGAAAGGATAGACCGTCGGAATGCACTGGAAACTGCTCCAATAGAAGCGCCCTGGCCTCTAGACTGAAATGGATGAGTGTAGGATGTTAGATCTGGTCTCTGAGGCACTGGATCTGGACCCCTAGGGGGTTTGCGCACCTCCTGGGACACTGGATGCGCCCTGTTATCCCTGATTTCTAGGGATAACTAGGAGATCACATCTCGAGGCCCACAGGTCCTAGACATGGAGTACCAAGAGCAGGATTGACCTGAGCATGGCCCTGGAGGGCCCATCTTTCTTCTCCTTCATCAGACTTGTCTTGTCAGCAACAGCAACATCCATCACCTTCGGCTTGGACTTGTATCGGAGAAGACTCTTGCTCCATGAGGTAATTGGTCCAGGTATCATGGTATGTGTCATTTTTTATCATTATAACCTTTAGATATATGTATCTTACTCCTTTTATTTCTGACAACTGCTTGGATCTTACATTAACCCACTTGACCATGGTTGGGGGATTGACAGGGTGTCCTAGCAAGCCTGTACCCATAGGTTTTGGTTTGCCACCAGGGGGATTTCTGAAGAGCCATCGTCCGCTCCCATCATATCATCACTTTTACATCTTATCTCCCACTCATCTATCCCATTCCCCTAGTCTGAGCATTAGGATGATCTGTTTGTGGGGTTTCACCTTATCTCGTGGGAAGAAGGGGCTAAAGGCACAAAAGGTAAAAGCAGCTGGTAAAAGATAAAAGCCATAAAAATGAAACCTAGAGATGCCTCGCCCAGGGATCCCCGAGAAGGCAATAAAAGGCCTCTCAGCAAGAAA
>JASDQU010506410.1:2629-41859 GCA_032191745.1 Picea mariana | reverse complement strand
AAAAAGGCCTCTAGAGCCTCATTGTAATCATCTTCTCATGGATGCGAGTAGCAGCTACATCTCTTCTCAGAGATAAGCTACCAGCGCCCTAGCTAGTTTATTTCCATTCTGTCTGTAAGCATATTTCAGTCATTTGTGATTAATGAAATAAAGTCTTATTTCCACTGCATCTCTACGTTTATGTGTATTTCTGTATTTCATTGTGTTCCTACATAAATCCGAATCATGCAAGCTACAAAAGAGCTGGAAAGTGGAGCAAGTAAATAAAACAAAATCGGTTGTGAAAATGCACAGCGCAACGCCAACAAGGAAAAAAATGGTTACAACAGAACAAGAACAAGAAAGCATGCCGAGCCCAAAGACAGAATATCCCACTTAGCCCATATATGAGATGCATATTATTGCAAAAGGGTTGTTTTTTTGTTGTGTATGTTTGGGTGCAGTTTATTTTCTGTAAGGGTTTGTCATAGACAGTATAAAGTGTGCAGACAGAAAAAGGGTTCTATGATTTTAACTTGTATACATTTTGAGGAAAAGGGTAGTTAGAGCTCTGTGACATCATTCTGGAGCTAGAAGTTTGTAACATAGTATTGATTCTTATCTCCAAGATTATATCCGAGAATCTATATTGATAATATATAAAGAAGGACCTAAATTTTTTAAATTATTGTGTCATTATGTGTGCATGCTTATGAATTGTCTCACAATACTTATTTATGTTTGATAAGATCAATATGTTGTCTCCGTGTACAAATGATTTCACAACTTGAGTGTCTTTATTTCTATTATGACTGAGTTCAGATAGATTTTTTGGTTAGTCTGTTGCACAAGATCATGGTGACTCTTGAAGATTCTAGAAACCCACCTAAGTATTCTCCTTTCCCTTCCCTATCTTTCTTTCTTGGTTGCACTTCAGGTGAGACTTCTTCTCTTCAGAGGATATGAAAATGCCAACGCTCTAGACTACTCGGTGCCTTTTGTTGGTAACCTGAGAAGGACCCAGGTCTGATCAATCTCGCGCCAACAACAAATTTGACGATATAAGTTATTTTAGGTATTTTTTCCCTAGAAGGCAACCCTCTTTTATAGGGAATTGTGTTGTGGCTTTGTATGTGTGTGATTATTATATTTTGAGAGAGGAGACAATGAGATAAATAAGAGGAAGTTACAACGAGTGTGTTGTACGTTGCATCCCTTCATTTTGTTAGATAATAAAAAGGAAGAACCTGGAAATTTCTCTGGTGGGCGTAGCCCACATTAGGTGAACAACATATATATGTGTCTCTATTGTATTGTGTATCTTCTCTATTTTATTTCCGCATTTGTTTTATTTTATTTCTTCGCGATCCTATTTTTCCAATAACTAGTATTAGAGAAAAATATAACTCACAAAAAAAGAGGGTTCTTGGTTCGAGTGGGAGCAATGGAGGAAGATGGAAAGTTTAGGGTCGAGAAATTTAACGGCCAAAACTACCAGTTATGGAAGATGTAGATGGAAGATTATTTACATTAGAAGGATATATTCATACTATTGGGTGGAATAGAAAAGATGTTGAAGGCCATGAAGGATGAAGAATGGGAGGTTCTTGACAGAAAGGCACTAGGAATGATACAACTGAGCCTGGAATTGTTAGTGGTTGTCAATATTACAAAATAAAATACAACAAAGAAGTTGATGGACGCATAAGCTAAAGTGTATGAAAAACCCTCAGTATCCAATAAGCTATTTATAATGAAGATATTATTTAATATGAATATGTTGTAAGGTGGGTCTGTTGCAGATCATTTAAATGAATTTAATATGGTTACTAATTAGTTAAGTTCTGTAAAAGTGGAATTTGACGATGAGGTTAGGGCTCTTCTAATCATGTGCTCATTGCCAGAAAGATGGAATGACATGGTCATGGCTGTAAGTAACTCTGTCTCTAGTTCAAAAACTCTAAAATTTGATGATGTTGTTGGTGTTATCGTTAGCGAGGAAATGCGATGAAAAAGCACAGGTGATACATCAGGTAATGCGTTGACTATGGAGAACCGGGGAAGAAAAAAGGATAGAGGAAAGAGATCAAGAAACCATGGGAATTGTAGTAAGAGAAGATCCAAATCTAGATTGGGAAAGATAGAGTGGTGGAATTGTGGGAAGAAAGGACATCTGAAGAAAGATTGCAGATCTCCAAAGAAACAAAGAGATGGAAAACAAGAGAAAAATAAAGAAGTACATGTAACAGGTGATGTGTTGCAAGATGTTGTGATTCTTTCTGTAGATAATATTTCTTAGTCTTGGGTAGTAGATTTGAGGGCTTGATTTCATGCCACACCCCATAGGAAACATTTTCTAGATTATGCTCAAGGTGATTTTGGACAAGTACATTTGGTTGATGATGCACCATGAAAAAATGTTGGAATTGGTAAGGTACAAATAAAGAAAAATAATGGAAACCAATGATTATTGAAAGAGGTAAGACATGTACTAGATCTAAGGACAAATCTAATTTCAACAAGGCAACTGGAAAGTAAAGGTTGTATATATATATATTTACAGATAAGGCGTGGAAGGTCACTAAAGGATCACTGGTGATAACAAAAGGAGAGAAGGTAGGTACATTATATTTATGTACTGGTAATATTGACTCTTCTATCTCTTTAACTTCTACAGGAGTGAATACAACATTGTGGCATCATAGGATTGGACACATGACTGAGAAGGGAATGCCAATACTTCAGAGAATAAATTTGTTTCTAGATATTAAACAAATTGATTTGGATTTCTATGAGCATTGTGTTTATGGAAAACAAAAGAGACTCAAATTTCTCAGAGTTGGAAAGGTAAAGAAGAATGAAAAGTTAGATCTTGTGCATACAGATGTATGGGATAAAATCAAGTATCATGTCTTGGTGTATCTCATTATTATGTTACTTTTATTTATGATGCAACTAGAAAAACTTGGGTTTATTGCATTCGACAAAAATATGATGTTTTTGATACTTTTAAGAAATGGAAAGATTTGGTTGAGAATGAGGCAGGAAAAAGGGTGAATGGTCACAGATCATACAATGGAGGTGAATACTGTAGAAAAAAATTTGATTATTATTGTTCATACCATGGGATTCGTAGAGAGAAGACAGTTCTAGGAACACCGCAAGAAAATGGTGTATCAGAAAGGACGAACAGGACAATCATGGAGCATGCAAGGAGTATGAGATTGCATGTAGAGTTGTCCTTACAGTTTTGGGTAGATGTTGTAGATATTGTAGTTTACTTGATAAATAGAGGGCATTCAAGTTATTTGGATGGTGGAATCCAATGGAGGCATGGACATGTAAAAAGGTAAACTATTCATTTCTAAAGACTTTCAATTGTGAAGCATTTGTCCCTATTGATAAAGAAAATAGAAGAAAGATTGAAGCAAAATCCAAGAAGTGCACCTTTATTGGATATGGTGTTAATGATTTTGGTTATCGCTTATGGGAATCTGAAAATCAAAAAATCATTAGGAGTAGGGATGTCATATTCAATGATAAGGTCATGTATAAAGATCAGTTGTAGGAAAGGAAATAGGAAGAAGAAAAAGAGAATACACAGTGCTTGATGAGATCACTGAATTTTTTTTTCCAAAGTTACGAGAAAATAAAAATGTACAACAAAAGGAGAAACAAGTACCTCAAACTTCTGTAAGTATTGTTAGAAGATATACCAGGTTAATTAAACCCCCTGAATGATACTCTCCTTCATTTTATTATTTATTGTTGACTGATTTTGGTGAACTAAAAATTTATGAAGAGGCAATCCAAGTAGACACTAAAAGGAAGTGGGAGCAAGGCATGAAAGAGGAAATGGATTCCTTGGTAAATAACCAGAATTGGGACTTGGTTTAGGTCCATGTAGGAAAAAGAACATTGTAGAATAAATGGGTTTATAGGTTGAAGGAAGAAGATGGAGGAAAAAAATGGTACAAGGCTAGACTTGTTGTAAAGGGGTTTTCACAAAAGAAAGGTATAGATTTTGATGAAATATTTTCTCCTGTTGTTAAAATGACTTCAATTAGGACTATTTTAAGTCTTGTGGAAGTAGAATATTTGCATCTTGAACAATTAGATGTAAAATCAATTTTTCTCCATTGGGATTTGGAGGAAGAGATTTATATGTAGCAGCCACAAGGGTATGAGGTCAAAGGAAAGGAGAATTTGGTATGGAGGTTGATGAAGATCTTGTATGGCCTAAAGCAAGCTCCAAGGCAGTGGTATTTGATGTTTGACAGGTTTATGAAAGAACAAGGTTATAGTAGATGCCATTTTGATTACTGTGTTTATTTTAAAAGACTGGAAAATGGAAGCTATATATTATCTTTCTATTGTATGTAGATGACATGCTTGTTGCAGGGTCTAACATGCAGGATATAAATATTCTTAAGAATAAATTAGCTAATTCATTTACGATGTAGGATTTGGGTGCTGCAAAGAAAATCCTTGGTATGAGAATAAGAAGAGACATGAAAATTTGCAAATTAACATTGTCTCAGGGTGAGTACATAGAAAAGGTGTTGGAGAGGTTTAGAATGCAGAATGAAAAACTAGTTAGTACACATTTTGCCAAACATTTCAAATTAACTAAGGAAATGTGTCCTAAGACACAGGAGGAGATAGAATACATGTCCAGGGTCCCTTATTCATCAGCAGTTGGTAGCTTGATGTATGAGATAGTTTGCACAAGACCAGATATTTCACATGCAGTGGGAGTTATGAGAAGGTATATGAAAAATCCAGGTAAAGAACATTGGGATGCACTAAACTATATTCTCATGTATTTGAGAGATACTTCTACTCATGCATTATTTTTTGGAGGTTCAAACACAGTTCTACAGGGATATGCTGATTCATATATGGTAGATGATAAATATAGCAGGAGGAGCACCACAGAGTATGTTTTTATTATAGGTGGAACAATAGTAAGTTGGATTTTCGAAATTGAAAAAGGTTGTTTCACTTTCAACAATGGAAGAAGGGTATGTTTCTACTATAGAGGCTAGTAAAGAGATGATTTGGTTACATAGGTTTATGTAGAAATTGGGAAATAAGAAGGAGAATGGTTGGTTGGACTGTTTTAGGGAGAGTGCCATTCATATTGAAAATAACTCAGTCTTCCATTCAAAGACTAAGACTATACAACTCAGGGACCATTTCATACGATCCATCTTGGAAAATGGACATTTGAAGTTTGAAAAGATACATTCTAGAAAAAATCTTGCAGACATGTTAAAAAAGGGACTAACGAGGGAGAAACTAAGTTCCTACTTAGTTTCAACTGGCCTTCATGTATGAAGGAGGAGATGAGAAATTTTCTAGGTCCAAGAAGGATCATAGTCTAGTAGATATAAAAACATATGATTTGTTGTGATCAGTTTCCAAGTGGGAGATTTTTGGTTATGGAGCCTGATTATCTTCCTAATTGAGAGGTCTCTATTTTCAGCCATGTTTATACCCCATGAATATTGTATGCCCCTCCATGTGGGGGGGATCATTCCCCTAGCTGAGGGGTTAAAGGGCCAGTTGGGGTTCGGGGGCGAAACCCCTGAAGGAAAAATTTCCTTGTAAAGTATTGTAATTTCGTAGTCAATTTGGATTGTTCATTATTAGGTTGCAAATCTCACGGTAGAAGTTGTTTTAGGGATTTTTTCCCTAGAAGGAAACCCTCTATTATGAGGAATTTTATTGCAACTGTGTATGCATGTGATTATTGTATTCTGAGAGAGGAGACTGTGAGAGAAGGAAGATGAAGTTACATCGAGCGTGATGTAGGTTGTATCCCTTCATTTTGTTGGATAATAAAAAGGAAGGACCTAGAAATTTCTTTTGTGGAAGTAGCCCACACTAGGTGAGCCAAATATATCTATTTCTCTGTTGTATTGTGTATCTTCTATGTTTTACTTCCGCATTTGTTTTATTTTATTTCTTTGCAATCATGTTTTTTTAACAGTTGGATTTGCCGACAACACCACATCTGCAACCATACAATGTCAGCTGGATTTGTTAGGGATGAGATCACCATGTCAACCAATAGTGTCACATGTCCTATGACATGAATCCCTTCAAGGATGACGTATTGTGTGATTTTTCCCCAATGGAGGTATGTGATGTTCTTTTAGGCCAGCCATATATTTGTAAGTGTCATGTTGTTTATGAGTCTTGACCCTGTAGTGTCATTGTTACTCTCGTTGGTCATCTCTACAAAGTACCAGAGGTAGTTCCAACTATTGTCTCAACAAAACAATGTTGCAAAATAATATCCCATACCAAAAATTTTATCCTCTTTATCATCCATTCAAAAGGTGAACAAAAGGACACTACAATCACTACAACACCGATCTAAGACTTTTCTATCCAACAGATGTGTTGGTTGTGCAAACTGATTATATTCCTAATTCAGAGGTCTTTGTTTTCAGCCATGTTTATACCCCATGAATACTTTACACCCTAGAAGAATGTACACTCCTCCACGTAGGGGGGGTTACGCCCACTGCGGGGGTTTGGGGGTGAAGCCCCCGAAGGAAAAATTCCCTTGTAAATGTATATTGTAATTTCATAGTAAATATGGACCGTTCATTATAAGGTTGCAGATCTGACGATAGAAGTTATGTTAGGGTTTTTTTCCATAGAAGGAAACCCTTGTTTATGAGGGAAATGTATTGCAGCTATGTATTATTATGAATATTGTATTCTAAGAGACGAAACTGTGAAAGAAAGTAGATGAAGTTACAATGGGTGTGATGTAGGTTATATCGCTTCATTTGATAGATAATAATAAAGGAAGGAACTGGAAATTTCTCTCATGGATGTAGCCCACACTGGGTGAACCACATATATCTGTGTCTCTATTGTATTGTGTATCTTCTATGTTTTGTTTCTGTATTTGTTTTATTTTATTGCTCCGTGATCCTGTTTTTCTAAGAAGACACAGATTGAAAAGGTTGTAGAAGAGCCCACAGAATACAATTTCTTCACCTATGGGAGTGCCTCTGCACTACCCAATCAAGCCAAACTATAACATAACCATTCATAACCATGAGGAGCTATAACATAACCATTCCAACCATTATCCCCCATTGACATAGCTCTTCATGCTACATCTTCATCGACAGAGTCCTCCCATACATATACTGAGGAAAATAATGTAGCTATATTAGTTGAATGGATACAAAACCTCCAAAAATAGGTTCACAACATCCTTCGACAAGCTAATGGATAGTACACACCTGACAACTTCTTTAGCAAAGCAAGTGGCTCACCAAGGTTTAGATTCAACAAAAGCTTCCCCATCTCCCAAGAGAACTTGATGTAATGAGGACCATTGATTCCTAAGGTGGAAGGAATGATCCAAGTGGATATCAGTGGCCACCCACCTACTTCATTAGCTCAAAACACAATTTTCCACCTTGACATTTTTTCTACGATTTTTCGAGTGTTGAACTTTTGGTGTCATTATGAGGTCCTAAACGACGCTTTTTTGACATTGCGGGGCCTAAGAGATTATTATACGTTGTCTCTTGAAATTTATTGGAATGTTTACTTCTCGTATAGACCTTTCCAACAAGATATCATGCACCCCAAATAGAGATCGTATGTAAAATTTATTCACTCGAGAAGTTGACGTATCAACTACTCCCATTGGGTCCCACAATCCTTTTGGCGTTTCATCTCTCGGGGTTAGGGTTTTATATGTTTAGGGTTTTATGTTAAAAAGGCCTTTTGAGCCTCATTGTAAAGACATATTTTGAATGATCATAGTTGTCACATATCTTATCAAAGATAATATGCCACCATTCTAGCCAGTTCATCTCACTTTGTAGTTTTTTTTATAGTCTTTGCATATTTCATTCTTCAATAGAAACTATGAATTACTATAGCTCATTGTTTCTTCCAATAGTTTTGTTTATTCCCTTGTTATATCTCTTCCTTCATTTCATTCTCAACAAAATCTGGATCACTTTGTCTTCACAAGTGTAAAGAAGAAAATAAACATTGCTAAAATAAGAACAAATTCTCATGACCTTTGTAGTGAATTGTGCATTGGTCAACTCCCAAAACACTATGGGGAAATATTTTGTTACCTTTGTGACACTAAGAGGGCTGAATATGGAATCACTTTCTCTTAGAGTTTCCATCATATACCCATATTAGATCTCAATTTCAAAATATTTGTTACAATGCTAACCTTCTTAACCTTTTAACTCAACAAAAATATTGTGATCTTGGAACACTTCTCTTGCTTCTTTTTGTTAGGATCCAATCCTAACCCCTCTCCATTGGTCATTAGTTCAGAGGATATGTTTTCTATGTAATAAAGGCCAACATTAGTTAATAAGGCCTAATAAATAAAGGAGAATAATTCAATGTAAGAAGACCTAATGGAAGCTTTTGCTTCTAGAAAGATATTTCTCTCGAAGTTTCCTTAGAAGGTAGAATTAGTATAAATAAGAGTAGGAGGCATTGTATATTTTTGTCTTGGAGTTTATTGTAATAGAGATCCTCTCTACTAGAGGTTTTCCTGATCTAGATTTTATGAGCAGAACGAAATGAATACCAATTATTATTTAAAATATGCTTAACACAGAATAACAAATATACAGTAAAATTGGTTTCTATTAAGTAAGGAAATAAGCTGAAACTGTAAAATGCAGTAGAAAACAAGCTTGCTAGAATGGTGGCGGCTTATCTTTGAGAAGAGATATGATGGTTGTGCCCATTCGCAAGAAGATGATTACAATGAGGCTCTCAAGGAATTTTTACAATAAACATGAATGGAAAACCCTAGAAATCCAAAAACCTAACCCTAGGAGATGAAGCGCCAAAAGTTGTGTGGGCCCCGTTGGGGTAAGCCAGTACATCAACTTCCCAGGGTCGTAACTTTTGCATACGATCTATGTTTTAGGCACACGATAGCCCATTGGAAAGGTCTATCTGAGGAATACACATGTTGTCATTAGAATATAACTCTTTATGTAGTATAATTGTGGCATGCCCTAAAAATGTTGTTTAGGGCCTCAAAACGGCCCCGAAAGTCAGGGACCTAAAAACTAGGAAAAAATATGCCAAACTAGAGAACAACCAAAATCAACTAGTTTGAATAGGGGGGGAGGCCATTTAAATCCATATAGAACAATCCTCCACCCTTAGGAAGCAATTTTATCCATTGTGTTGAGTTCCCCATCAGATAAGGAAATTTCAACTGAATTTGGCCCAAGGTGAGCCACTTGCCTTGGTGCACGAGTTGCCCTGCTTTGACAACTCGATAAAGATGGATCCTTTGTTGTCGAGTGACCTTAACCTGTGTGTCCACAATATGATCATTGGATTCCTGTTGCAGGCATTCAGGTTTGATCTATGTTGGTTTCAACTGTTATTCTATCTCTGAAGTATCCAATAATGGTGGGAAATATGGTCAAAGGAGAGCCACGTTGAACACTGGGTGTAAACCAAGAAAAGGGCAAATGTTGAGCCCAAAAGAATTGTCACCCAGAGACTTGGTGATGGTGTAAGGTCCATAATGGAGTGGGTGAAGCTTCCGATGGGGCCCTTTAAGGCATTATTTCTGTAAGTGCAACCAAACTTTGTCATCCACCTCAAACTTATGTGGCACCTAGTGTTGATCATGGAGATGCATGTACTTGGAATTGGACTTCTGTAAAATATCCTAAACCTATTGGCAGATGTGTTGGATCCACTCAATGAACTGGGTGCCTTTGCCATCTTCATTTGGAGCAGGGGACGAATTGGTCAAGGTGGCCGCAAGGGGAAGTGCAACATCTATGGGACCCAATGGTTAGAATCCCAACCCCACCTGAAAGGGGATATGGTCGATTGAGCTATGTAGGACTCAATGGTAGATATTATGAACATAGGGAAGACTCTCATCCAATGTGTGAGTGTTGGCCCTTGACCAAGTATTGAAGAATACTTGGTCATATTTGATCACTTTTGGGACTGCGACAGATTGCCAAGGAGCGCAACGCAAGGTAGAAATTAAGGAAGCAAGATCTATTTTTGGGTCCATTTTAGGGTTTTGGGTTGATGTAACGGGAAAGGGATGTTAGCCCATGGGTTTACCCATGCTTAGGCCCATTTTGTAATCTATAAATAGGCAATGTAAATAGGGGAAAAGTAGGATGATAGTAATGTAGTACATCTATGTGATGTATAACTGAAAGCTTAGTGCTAGTAACTGGATCTGTGTGATTGGATGTATCTTAGAGTGCTCTGTGCATGAGATTGGAAAGCTAAGAGAAATTTTTTGTAGTCTAGTGTTGAAGAGAAAGGAAGAAGGGTCTAGCAAGCTGCGTAGATCTTCTGTCCTATGTGAAATAAGGGTTATTGAAGCTCTGTGTTGTAACTGCTTGACCAAGATAATATAAATAAGACTTTGTGGACATAGCCCCAGGGTGGGGGTGAACCACGGTAATTGTGTGTATAGTGCTTTGTGCTTCGATCTAACGTGTTTATCTCTTTATTCGTTGAGTGCTTGATGTGATTAAGTAGATCTAGTTATGCTCCGTGCTGATGATATATGAATGAATGTTAGATCTGATATATAATATGCTTAGTGCTTGATCTGTTGAATCTAACCTATATTTCTATGGCTAAGTACTGAATCATGTTTAGTATAAGTATTCACTGTGATGCTCTATGCCATCTGCAAAGTACCAGATGGGTTAAATATTGATGAAGGATCTATGCTAAGTGCCCTATAAAAGATATAATCACAGATCAGTGTCCCAGCTAAGGTTGCAGACATTTGAGTCCTGCAACCACCTCTGCCTCTACCTCGGGAGAGACTACACCTACTTTGCAGGTGTTTCCAAAAGGGTCGGTAGTTAGGGTTTTGATGGTGCACTCTTGAGTGTTGAAACCTGGGTCTGCCTCTGTGCCAACAAATGGTTCTGTTGTTGGGATAGGAACTATGATTGCTGGAAACAAAAGAAGAAAAAGCTTTGTGCAAACTAAGCTCTATGCGTAGATTTGTTTCCCTAGTGTGCAATATTCTACTTGACCTACAAAGATTTTGTGCTGAGAAAAAGAGGTCAGATCTGAAGGGAAAAAGGTCAGATCTGCAAGAAATAAGTTGATACTGAAAAAAAGAAGTGATATATGAACTCTCTATGATTTAAGAAAAGTAAAAGTGGAAATTTTTTGAAGGAAAAAGGTCAGATCTGTAGAAAAGAGGTAAGTTCTGTAAGCTCTGTGCTTTGATAACTGTAAGAATAGTCAAAAGTTTTTAGATTTGAAAGATGTGTGCTCTGTAGAAGTAAGATAAGTGAAATTTTTTGTTTCTAAAGCATGGATCTAGGTATGTTTGATAGATTATGTCCTAGCTTCAAAACTAGGGCATTAATAGATGAAAGAAAGTTTGATATGAATAGATCTGATAAGTATAGTGATAGATATGTTATACCTATGCATAGAAAGAATGTCTAGACTAATAAGTGGATGCAGGATCCTAGAAAGAGTTTTTTGCAGGCTAGCCACCATGATCCTAGTACGCAGTAAAGAAGGAGCTAGGCAACATCTAAATGAAAGAGAGGATTAACCTTCTGTTATAGTTGCATAAGACCGGGACATCTTGATAAAGAATGCCATGGGAGAAGACCTAGTTGCCTCTATTGTAAGGCTATGGAACATGAAGTAATGGATTTCCCTAAAATGATTTCTAGGCTTGAGAAGATGAATATGGAGCAAGTGAACCCTGAAGGAGATCAAGAGACCAAGATTATAGCAGAAATCTAGAAAGAATCAGAGAAGATATTTCTACAGATGAAAGATACCTTTAATGACCACCGACATGTTAGGCTATCAAAGATCTTCAAAGAAAAGGAGCGAATCGAAGCAATAATAGGGGAATTTGACATTGACTGTAGTCTTGATGAAGAAACACAAGTGAACATTATGCCAAAAAGAACTTGGGAAGCCATAGGAAAGCCTGTTGTGATCCCTTCCCTAGGAGGAACAAATTTCTTCATAGGAAAGCTAGTAAACCCATGTGGAAGGCTCACTCGGATACCTATGAGTGTGAATGGAACTTCAACAGAGGAAGACTTTGAGATCATTAAATTTGTTGAAGACAGTGCCCCGTTTACCATGCTAATAGGAAAACCTAGGATTGATAGAGAACAAGCCAGACGAAAAGAAGAAGAAAACATTTTGGAACATAAGAAGCAAGAGTTAAAATACTTTATGACCAAATGGATCGCTCACTTGATTGAAGAACATAAGAGAAAATCGTAGATATTTAATATTAGAAACTTCGATGTCTAAGCTAAGAGAACACTTGAGGATCTGCAAAAGATCGAGTTACCTATTTTTGATAGAGAAGAAGTATTATCAAGGAACCCTAGGAAAGACTTTCAACAATGCAAAGTAACTAAGACCACATAAGATAAACATCAGAATGGTAAAAGCATTACTGAGACGAAGCTCACTGGGAAGAAGTCTATGAAGTTAAGAAAGAAAATGGCTAATACTGTAAGGTAACAAGAGGTTCTAGAGGACACTTCACAGCAAGAAGAATTTTAGAATTGGAACTTCATCGAGATATCAGAACAACGACATAGAGTACTTCACCATGACGAAGCAATATAGTCGTTGGAACCGATATACTCATTCGACCGCCACTCCGAACGGATCGAAAAGAAGCTATGGGTTACCACTATACCATTGGATAGCACAAAAACAGATAGAACGGAGTTAATGAAGGTCCCATATCCATTGCAAGTAGACCATTGTTGGGATTGCCTACTTAACCCATCACACCACGCACTGAGAATAATTTTTTCTAACTGAGAATTTGAGCGCGAACCCTGAGATTTACTTACCCTGATATCATTGCCTTACTATTCACTGTAGTCTCTGAATTCCTTTTGTACCCGATCCAGTTGACCCAAGTTTGTATGTTGGACGATCTCAGTGTTGCTGAGAAAATTGATGAAGAAGTTCTAATTGATTTAATGACTGAGAGAGTCATGTCAGAACATAGAATGTCTATAGGTGTACAAGCATCATCCTCAGGCGCACTGCCAGCTTCCCCCTCCACTGCTTGAGCAGGACCATCCCGACCGCCTTTGTAAAGATGATTGAAGCTCATAAATGACTTCACCACTATGAATATGATCCCAAGAATCTTGCCTAAATATATCCCACCACTAAGCGAAACAGTGAATCGAGACACTGTACTGAGAGAATTTGACTATGTTGTAGTCACTGCGTACCTCCCGAAAGGGGTGCGCACAATTCATGCTGATCAGGAGAAGCTCACTACACTGAAATTTAGTGATTTTAACCTTGGAGATCACAAGGTTTACAGTATGATAGCCCTGCACAATTACTTGACTATTACAAAAGGAAATAACCCCAAGATTGTACCGCAACAATGGACCCATAACCTTGCACAATCAACCCTCCTCAATGTGATGAAGATTCCACATTTCGGGAGGCATCAAAAAGTAAATTCATGTGTTAGACTATTGTTGTCCTGCTACCATAGAGGATACCTATGGTTGGACTGCCACATCACTATGGATCTGATTCTGATCAATTGGATCACTGGGCTAAGCATGCAGGGCCCTGACCCATAGGAATTTTACCCGAGAAAGACCGCAGATCACTCTCTCACTCAACGAATAAAAGACACATATGACGATCTGGAGAAAGGCAAGTGAGGTTACAAGGTAGCCTCCATTGAGAATGAAGTAGTATGCTTTGGTTTCCAGCTGATCGTAGGAAAGTTAGTCCAAAAAAATAGGCCTACACAAGTGATTGGATTTGTAGTTGACCTCGTAGGGAAGTGCATGGAGGGACTACAAATGAACTAGGCAAAATACCTTATAAATCAGCTAGAGCTTGACTGTAGAAAAGCGTAGGACCAAGGGTATGAGTTCCACTTTAGCTGGTTTCTCATACTTATCGCTTTCATCACTTGGGAAATACCCGAAGGAGCCACTTTCCCTGAGATCGAGCCCTTCGAACCACTAGCCACAAAGTTCTGTATGCTTTGGTACTCTAGTGACATGAACAAACAATGGAAGTCCAATACTGTCTTCCACGCTTACTACACTTAGTTGAAGAATTCCATTTAGTATACACTGCGTATAACACCCAACATGCTTCATAGGTTTATACCTTTGATGAAATTCAACGCATATCGTCACTTCACCTACATCACAACGTGCACAGATGAGCACAAACAAAAACTACAGTCATATTTCAAGTTGGCAAAAGATGACTTGGAGGAGATTACCAAGGAATGGTCAACATACTTCCTTGTTGCAGTAGACCCCATAGAGATGTCCGATGTAGATATTCCTGAAGCTATGTCAGATACACCTAGACCACGCAAGACTAAGAAGGATGTGTAAATTCAGGATATCCACAACACATCCACAGAGACTACTTCACTCTCACATGCGAAGGGAGGTGATGATGAAGAACTAGGGGGCACAAAAGTTGAATAGAGCAAAGGAGAGGTTACTCCGCCTAGGGACAAGGAAGATCCCTCCAAGAAAAGGAAGATTACCCCACCAAAGCCCTCATCCCAAAAGAAAGATAAGGCCACCCAGACCACGCTGAAAACTACCCTTACCGTGGATGATTTCAACTTCTTAATTGCCGCACTGAATGATGTTTCACTAGAGCTCACAGAAAAACAAGAAGCAAAGCAGGAGGAGCTATTCAACCGAATCACGAGCGAACTCAAAGAAGTGTTGCAGGCACTCCAGTCCAGCCAAGCAGTTTCTACGATTCCCTTAACGATGGAAATATCAGGAACATGTGATGAT
This sequence comes from Picea mariana, assembly GCA_032191745.1. Classification (NCBI taxonomy): domain Eukaryota; kingdom Viridiplantae; phylum Streptophyta; class Pinopsida; order Pinales; family Pinaceae; genus Picea; species Picea mariana. The sequence goes on along the minus strand of JASDQU010506410.1, from coordinate 27,040 downwards.
CCCACACAGTTACGCCAGATCACCGAGAAAGTCTAATCTCACCTTCGACGAGATCAAGAATACATAACGCAAGTCACCCAGGCTTTGGCGCAAGAACAGATCACACATTGAGAACAACAGAGGAAGGCCGAACAAGAGCAACTTGCCTTACAAGCAAAGTGGCAGGAGGAAAAAACACAGTTACAGTAGAGCAAGGACCAGTTGCTAGCAGAGAAAATTGAAGTACAGGAAAGAGTTCACAAAGCACTGCACTATGTGACGATCATAGAAGTGAAGATGGAAGATCGTCTCCCACATCAGGTGACCCAAATAGAATAATAAATCCAACAACTTCAGCAGTGCATCATGGATTTAGAGATCCACACCGTGACTAAGACACCCCAAGAGATAATAGATCTAAGAGAGGCCACTTCTTGAAGCACAATCAACCGATTAAAAACTTTGGCTTTGGAAGGCAGGAAACTAAACACTAGAAGTGCCCAAACTTATGAAACCCTCGTAGAAAATCCATAATTGCAGACATTGGAGGCACAACTCCACGGAGCAAAGTAGCATGCAAATGTGTTACAAGTGCAACTGAATTCTGTGACCCAAGTCAAAAGAATGAAGAGGTTCGCAGAACAATGCACAACCCACCAACAAGTACACATGCTACAAAGTAAAGTGATGGAAGTCTCTCAACGACTGCAACCACTCTAAGAGAAGGCATGCCAACTGCTCATTGCACTTGAAATCCAGGGAGTTGAACTCGAACAGGGTATCATCACTGTAGAACAATTTCTGGAAGGACCACTCAATGGCACAGTAATCCAGGAATTTACTGAACAAGAGGTTGTTGCACTACAGTAGGCCGAAGCAGCTCGAGCCAAGATTGAGGTGTTTGAAGCAGAATTGGTCAGACCTGAGTGACTCAGGATGAGTCACAAGTGAGTGTTGGGGGATTGTTTGCCATTGACCAAGTCTTGAAGAATACTTGGTCATATTTGACCACTTTTGGGACTGTGACAACTTGCCAAGGAAGGAGTTCAACACGAAGCATAAATTAAGGAAGCAAGACCTATTTTTGGGTCCATTTTAGGGTTTTGAGTTGATGTAATATGAAAGGGATGTCGGCCTGTGGGTTTACCCATGCTTAGGCCCATTTTTTAATATATAAATAGGCAATGTAAATAGGGGAGAAGTAGGATGATAGTAATTTAGTACATCTATGTGATGTATAACTAAAATATTAGTGCTAGTAACTGGATCTGTGTGATCGGATGTATCTTAGAGTGCTTTGTGCATGAGATCGGAAAGCTAAGTGCAAGTTGTTGTAGTCTGGTGCTGAAGAGAAAGGAAGAAGGATCTAGTGAGTTGTGCAGATCTTTTGTCCTGTGCGAAGTAAGGGTTATTGAAGCTCTGTGTTGTAACTGCTTGACCAAGATAATATAAAGAAGACTTTGTGGACGTAGCCCCAAGGTGGGGGTGAACCACGGTAACTATGTGTATAGTTCTTTGTGCTTCTATCTAATGTGTTTATCTCTTTCTTGGCTGAGTGCTTAATGTGATTAAGTAGATCTAGTTATGCTTTGTGCTGCTGATATATGAATGAATTTTAGATCTGATATATAAGATGCTTAGTGCCTGATATGTTGAATCTAACCTATATTTCTGTGACTAAGTACTGAATCATCTTTAGTATAAGTATTCACCGTTATGCTATGTGCTATATGTGAAGTACCAGATGGGTTAAATATTGATGAAGGATATATTGTAAGTGCCCTGCAAAAGATATAATCATAGATCAGTGTCCTAGCTAAGGTTGCAGACATCTGAGTCTTGCAACCACCCCTGCTCTACCTCATATGAGACTACATCTGCTTCACAGGTGTTGTCAAAAGGGCTGGTAGTTAGGTTTTTCTTGGTGCACTCTTGAGCATTGAAACCTGGGTCTGCCCCTGTGCCAACAATGGGGTTGCTTGGAATTGTACATGTGGAGGATACGCATAATCATCTGATTGACGACCTCAATTTGGTCATCTTTCTGGGGGTGGAAGGCAGTGGATTTGGTGGGCTTGGTGTCCAACAGTGACCAGAGGCTTGACCAGAATGTACTTAGGAACCAAATGTCCCAATCTGAGACAATGGTTTGTGGGATTCCAAAATGTATCCATACTCGTTCAAATAAGAGCTTGGCAGTGGCCTTAGTTGTGATGATCTTCTTGTAGGTGGCCATAATTTCCATCTTGGAAAAGTGATCAACAACCACAAAAACAAAGTCATTTCCCCTCTTGGTGGATAGAAGGCCTAACATTTATTCCATTATTATGGATTCCCATGTCCTGTCAGGAGTAGGAAAAGGGGTGTACTTGCCCTGTTTCTTAGTGGTTAGTTTGGCAATAGCACAAGAAGTGCAGGTCCTGATATATTTGCTGACATCCTGTCGAAGTTTTGGCCAGTAGAAATGTTTTTGCAAAACTGCTACTATCTTTTCGACGATGAAGTGTCCTGCCACCCAACTGCAGTGGGATTCCCAAATCATCTTCACTCACTAGCTTGATGGGAAAAAAAAGATGGCCCAGATTACGCAACAACCCATTCTAAAGATGGAAATTAGTGACAACTAATTTTGTGCCCAACATTTGGTAAGTTGTGGCAAGGTCAGGTTCTATCTCATAGAGGTGGGGCCATCTAGAGATCTTGTGGCCGCATAAGTCTGGCACCGTGGTGAGTGTCGCGACTGGAGTTCGACTGAGGAAATCAATGACTCTATTGCTACTTCATGTTTCATACTTGATGTTGAGGTGGAAATGTTGCAAGAATGTGGACCACTTCTGATGGAGGTCATTCTATAATTTACCTTGTGTTTGCATGAACTATAGTGGATTATGATCAGTGTGGATGACTGTTTCCTTCCCAAGAATGTAATGTCTCCATTAGCAGCGGGCTTGCATAATGAAGTACATTTCCTTGTCATAAGTAGGGTACTTACAAACAACATCTAATAGTGTCTCACTATGATAGGCCATAAGGTGGCTATGTTGAGTGAGGATGATGCCCACAACATAGTCTGAAGCATCTGTCTCGATATCAAAGGGATGTTGTAGGTCCGATAATGAAAGTACTCGGGTTGAGCACAAGTGCTACTTCAAATCATCGAACGCTTGTTGTTGGGATAATCCACACACAAATAATTACTTACCACCAGCCTTGGTTACTTGGATGAGGGCCCATGCAATATGGGAGAATGCCAACACGAACCTGCGATAAAAATTGGCAAGGCTCAAAAATCTTCGAAGCTCAGTGAGTGTTGTTGGGGCTAGCCAGTCACAGATGACTTAGATCTTGGCTAGATCGACATGCACACCATGCTCATTAAAAATGCAGCCTAGATAATGGACCCCATCCATGTCAAAGGATCATTTTTCCAAGTTGGCATATAGCTTGTGGTGTCGCAAGGTGTGCAAAACTTGTTGAATATGTTGCAAGTGTTCCACCCAAGTCTTACTGTAGATGAGGATGTCATCGAGATAAACCACTACAAACGTATTGGTGAAAGGTCATAGGATATTTTCCATCATCCTCATGAAATTTGTTGGAGCATTTGTAAAACCAAAGGGAATGACCAACCATTTGAAAAGACCTTCTTTTGACTTGAAGGTGGTATTCCACACATCTGTCATTTTTCTTGTCTAGGTGTTGTTTTGATGCATAACTTCTTACTCAGCAGCGTAGGATCAACATAGTCATGAACCTATTAATGAAAACCATTAATATGATGGGGACCCCTTTGTGTTTGAAGGAAGAGAGAGTTCAGACACAATCCTAGTCCATGTGCCACACGAACCTAGTCCAGTCATAGCCTTTATTACCTTTACAGTAACATGTCTGAATTCTATTATACCATAAATCCATGATACGCGAAGATTCCATCGATATTCACACCAGGATTCTCATCCATTAAATGGGAAGGTCTAAAATCATCCACTTCCCTCACCAACTTGCCCAGTAAATGTCGAGAGAACCCAATAGATTTACTCCGTTAACCAGTCCCGTCGGACAACTCAGATCCAAGTTGCGTCTATAGGGTAATGGTGAATAGCCTTAGCAGTTATTATAGAACTTTCCAGCTAATCCTGAGTATAAGGATCTGAGAAATCGGTGTAGGATGCATTGTTTCCTAGAGAGAACTTAGCAATTTGCGAATTCTGAATTTTAATCAAGCCTGTGCAACCCCTCGGCCCTTAGTCGTGATCCCCAATCCCAGTATAGCTTGTTAAAGTTTTTGACATTTCAGACTCACCATGCCAAGAGCTACATGGATTAGAAGTGTCGTTTTGAAGGATGTAGTACCATACGAGCCCTGTGACCCCGAGGTCGAGATCATGGGTGATCTCAAAGGGAAGGTAAAAAAATTCAAGCTCCTTGACCTCGACTTGACAAACCAGGTTTTGTTCCCGTAGATGAACATTACTGTCTTCTAGAGTGTCACTCCAGACGAGTTGGGAGGCATGCAATTTGTGCCAAAGCTCGAGTTCATTAATCTGTTCAACTCTACAATTATAAACCTCAAAGATTTTCTGGTTTTGAGCACCACTGGAGAATTTGCGAGGTCTACCAAGTTTCTCATCAACATGGTACATGACAAATCCTGTGGTTGGATAGGAGATATCCAATTCACGCAGAGGACATCCAACAACTTAACAAATTTTCCAACGAAGGAGAGGATGTGTCCAAAGGTTTCTAGGGTCCCATAAAGCATATAAAGGATAAGAGGGAGCCCAGTATATATGATCGATTCCATACACAAAGGGGGGGGGGCACACAGTCAATATCAAACCCATTCTAACCGAGACGGTCAAGACCAATTTCTATGTCATTGCTAGAAATTTCATGTGGTCTTATTATAAAGGAGAGTGTACACTAGATGCCCTATCAGTGGCAGAATTTTGTGCCAATGGTGATGTATTTAAATAGTGTAGTTATTTATTGGAGGATCTTTTGGTGGCTTGCAAGGAAGAACAAAAGAAGGGTGGAACTTTCACCTACGACTACTTATTGGTTACGGTCACAATGCTGAAGTGGACGCCACCTACAAGAAGACCACGGTTTCCAGTAGATAAGGGGTGGTTGGAAAAGATGTTTGAGCCTTGGTACCCAAGGTCATACTTGGAGAATACTGCCTTCAACAATACGACTTTCTCCAAATGGTGCAACAGGTTGCTGGACGCAACTCAGAGGTTGTGCATTTCGTAGGAATTGCTCAACTGCAACATGCAAAACATTGCATTCAGCATGAACTGCCACCATACATTTGTATGGCCAAGGTATGCCAACCGAGAGGAATTCAACTTGTGCATGCTTCCATTCTACTTATATGAGGAGGCCTTTGACAAGGAGGTTATGTCATGGCTTGGAGTAAAACACAAGCCGCACAAGTCGGGGAAGCATTACCTTTTGCCTACGAAGATGCTGAAGAAGAGGGGTTAGGAAGCAAGGGTAGGACCAAGCTCGGGCCCAGAGGTATAGAATAAAGAAGCCCCGGTATAGATGAAATCTGACGAAGAGGAAGAGATGCAGCCATTGGAGTGCAAGAAGAGAACATTACCTATGTTCTCGCAGCTTCTAGAGTTAGCTATGTTGATAGGTAAGGATTTCAATGAAATTCTCAGCGCTACATTCATCACCGAGCCAATGGATAAGAAACTCAGAATGAGGATCTCCCCAAGCAAGGTTCTGAACCCCCAACCCATTTCATCCACCATTCCTCGCACTCGCTCATCGGCTCGAGCAGTCCATATTATATATATCTAGGATGAACTTGAGCCTAACACTACTCCATCCACCACCATCATCACTGAACAACCTCCATTGCCACCACAACCCCAATCAACACCTCAAGAAACCATCATTTCATCCCAAACCATCGACCTAGAACCCATGGAGTTGGATCTCCCAGAGATACTTGAGGAGAGACTAGAATTCATTGGTCCAAACCTAGAGATACCTAAGCAGAGACCATAACTCACTGTTCCAAACCCAGAATTACTCGAACAGAGGCTAGAACTCACTTGGCCAAACCTTGAAGCCCAGAACCAACATATTATACCCTTTTTTCCCATTTAGGACACTTCGTCTTCAACTGAGATGCAAATAGTACAAAATTCACAATTCCTAAGTCCTCAACGCAGTTCCTCAACAACCAAGGTTGAGGGTGCTATCGAAAGCGCAACTCCAAAAGCTGAGGCCCAAAAAGAAGCAGAGATACCGAGGGTTCAATAGGAACTTGTTACGTTTTGTCCAAAGTGCAACATCAGTGTAGTAATAAATGGAGTTAGTCCTCAAAAACCCACAGCAGTGCGCAAAGTTGTTGGAGCTCTGCCTAGAAAGAAAAGAGGTACTAACTTTATTTTCGTCAACACTGAGGTTAAGGCTTGAGCCAAGAAAATTGACAAGAGAAGAGGAGGTGGAGATACCCTTAGAGAATTCAATGGCCAGTGGAATCCCACTACAGGTCTGAGTATCGAGGTCGGCCACCCCTTCTTCCACTGACCTTGCACAGTGGACAACAACGTAGTTAATTGGCATGATTAGAGCCTCAACTGATCAACTAGAGCAGAGGCTCTAGCATGCCAAAATGAATGCAGAGTTATAAAGGGAGGAAGAAATATTTTCTCAAGAATGCAGAATGCAGGAGGAATACGTCAAGGTCCAGGTGGAACATAAACTGGAAAGAGTCTAGGAGAAGCTTGATGAAGCCTAGCCGAAAATAAGGAAGGTAGCACCCCAACTCCTAGAATCCAGTGCTGCAAGAGAACCTGAGCATCAAATCAAACTACTCCAGGGAACATGGTCACAGCTGGCCATTCACGTAGAGAATCTGGAAGTATAGTTGTGGGAAAGTCAACATGAAGAAGAACAACAACCATGGAAGCTACAAGATCAGATGGAGAAAGTAGTGCTGGAAGGAAGCAATGCTCGAGCATCACTACACAAGCACACAGTCGAGTGCACAAATATACTTTGAGAAGTCAATGACTGGATGGGAATTATGGTAAGGTGAAACCAAGCTCTGGAGGAGGTGCACGCAAGAATCCAGTTGCTCAATGAATAAGTTGCGGTCACCATGGACCCGCTGGAGCAACAGGAGAAATTCGATCAAATACAACAAGCAGATAATGAGTTGAATGCTCTGTTTGAAGCACAATCCGTATCCAAGAAAGAGCTACATGAATTTTGACCTGTTGTTCAGAGAATGTACATGAAAATGCATCAGGTAGATGCTACAGCCGACTCTGAATGGAACTCTCTGGTCTCATCCAAGCCTAAAAAATGTATCACATATGCGACTCAATAGTTTGTAGCCGAAGCCTCATGCCTTGCCAAGAAGTGGTAAGATAAAATTGGGAGTTTCAAAGAAGTTAGGAAGCGGTCCTTAGAGTTGGTCCTAGAGTTGGGCTCTTCATTTGAAGAGGAAGAAAAGGAGAAAGTGCAAGAAGATGATGAAATCAAAGTGGATAAGGAGGACAAAGGAAAGCAACAGGCACTCCTAGAAGCAACGAAAGAGCCAAGTACTTGAATCGAGGGTAAGTCAAGGCTTCTAGTCAGAGCCTATTGGGCCCAAAGTTTTTGGTTTGAAGTTGCGGAAGGAGGACTACAGTCCTATTTTTGTTCAAAAATGAGTTGCACAAGCTACAAAAGAGCTAGAAAGTGGAGCAAGTAAAGAAACAAAAATCGGTTGCAAAAAGGGATAGTGCAATGCCAACAACGAAAAAGAAGTTACAACAAAACAAGAACAAGAAAGCATGTGGAGCCCAAAGCCATAAGATCCCACTAAAACTATATATGAGATGCATATTATTGTAAAAGGCTTGGGTTTTTTTTGTTATTGTTGGGTATGGTTGAGTGTAGTTTCTTATCTGTAAGGGTTTGTCATAGATGGTATAGAGTGCACAAATAGACAAAAGGTTTTGTTAATGTAACTTGTATACATTTTGGGGAAAAGGGTAGTTAGAGCTCTGTGACATCATTCTGAAGCCAGAAGTTTGTAACAGAGTACTGATTTGTATCTCTGAGATTGTATCTGAGAAGCTCTATTGATAATATATAAAGAAGGACCTAAAATTTTGAAATTACCGTGGCATTCTGTGTGCATGCTTATGAATTTTCTCCTTAAAGTACTTCTTTATGTTTTATAAGATCAATATGTTGTCTCTGTGTAGAAATGCTTTCACAACTTGAGTGTCTTTATTTTTAGTATGAATGAATTCAGATCAGTTATGTGGTTAGCCTGTCTTGTGCAAGATCATGGTGACTCTTGAAGATTTTAGAAACCCACCTAAGTATTCTCCTTTCCCTTCCCTATCTTTCTTTCTTGGTTTCACTTCAGGTGAGACTTCTTCTCTTCAGAGGAGATGAGAATTCCAGTGCTCTAGACTACTTAGTGCCTTTTGTTGGTAACCTGAGAAGGACCCAGGTTTGATCAATCCCGCACCAACAACAGATCTGACGATAGAAGTTATTTTAGGGATTTTTTCCCTAGAAGGCAACCCTCTTTTATAGGGAATTGCATTGTGGCTTTGTATGTGTGTGATTATTGTATTTTGAGAGTGGAGACAGTGAGAGAAAGAAGACAAAGTTATAGCAGGTGTGTTTTAGGTTGTATCCCTTCATTGTTTTGGATAATAAAAAGGAAGAACATGGCAATTTCTTTGGTCGGCGTATCCCACATTGGATGAACAACATATATATGTGTCTCTATTGTATTGTGTATCTTCTCTATTTTATTTCCGCATTTGTTTTATTTTATTTCTCTGCGATCCTATTTTTTTAACAACTGGTATCAGAAAGAAAGGTAACTCACAATAAAAGAGGGTTCTTGGTTCAATTGGGAGCATTGGCGGAAGATGGAAAGTTTAGGGTCGAGAAATTTAATGGCCAAAACTACCAGTTATGGAAGATGCAAATGGAAGATTATTTATATTACAAGGATATATTCCTACCATTGGGTGGAGTAGAAAAGAAGACGATGTACATGAAGGATGAATAATGGGAGGTTCTTGACAGAAAGGCACTAGGAAGGATAGGGCTAAGCCTGGAAGCATTAGTGGATTTCAATATTTCAAAAGAAAATACAATGAAGAAGCTGATGAACGCATTGGCTAAACTGTATGAAAAATCCTTGGCGTCTAATAAGCTATTTCTAATGAAGATATTATTTAATATGAAGATGTTATATGGTGGGTCTATTGCAGATCATTTAAATGAATTTAATATGGTTACTAATCAACAAAGTTCTGTAAAAGTGGACTTTGAGGATGAGGTTAGGGATCTTCTAATCCTTTTCTCATTGCCAGAAATATGGAATGACTTGGTCATGGTTGTAAGTAACTCTATCTATGGTTCAAAAACTCTAAAATTTGTTGATGTTGTTGGTGTTATCCTTAGTGAGGAAATGCAACAGAAAAACATAGGTGAGACATCAGGTAATGCGTTGACTATGGAGAACCGAGGAAGACAAAAGGATAGAGGAAAGGGATCAGTAAACCATGGGATTTATAGAAAGGGAAGATCCAAATCCATATTGGGAAATATAGAGTGTTGGAATTATGGGAAGAAAGGACATCTGAAGAAAGACTGCAGAGCTCCAAAGAAGTAAATGTGATGGGTGATGTGTTACAAGATTCTTTTATTATTTCTGTAGATAATATTTTTGAGTCTTGGGTACTGAATTTGGGGGCTTCATTTCATGCCACACCCCATAAGAAACATTTTCTATATTATGTTCAAGGTGATTTTGGACAGGTTCATTTGGTTGATGATGCACCATGAAAAATTGTTGGAATGGGTAAGGTACAAATAAAGAAAATGAATGGAAACCAATGGTTATTGAAAGAGGTAAGACATGTACTATATCTAAGGAAAAATCTAATTTCAAAAAGGAAGTTGGAAAGTAAAGGTTGTATATCTATATTTAGAGATAAGGCATGGATCACTGGTGATAACAAAAGGAGAGAAGGTAGGTACATTATATTTATGTATTGGTAATATTGACTCTTCTATCACTCTAGCTTCTACAGGAGTAGATACAACATTGTGGCATCATCGGATTGGACACATGAGTGAGAAGGGAATGAAAATACTTCACAAAACAAATTTGTTGCCATATATTAAACAAATTGGTTTGGATTTCTATGAGCATTGTGTTTATGGAAAACAAAAGAGAGACAAATTTCTCAAAGTTGGAAAGGTAAAGAAGAATGAAAAGTTAGATCTTGTGCATACAGATGTATGGGGACCAGCTCAGGTATCATCTCTTGGTGACTCTAATTATTATGTTACTTTTATTGATTATGCAACTAGAAAAACTTGGGTTTATTGCATTCGAAAAAAATATGATGTTTTTGATACTTTTAAGAAATGGAAAGATTTGGTTGAGAATGAGATAGAAAAAAGGTCGAAGTGTCGCGGTGAATACTCCAGAAATGCATTTGATTATTATTGTTCATAACATGGAATTCATAGAGAGAAGACAGTTCCAGGAACACCACAAGAAAATGGTGTGTCAGAAAGGATGAACAGGACAATCATGGAGCATGCAAGGAGTATGAGATTGCATGCAAGGTTGTCCTTATAGTTTTGGGTGGATGTTATAGATATTGTTATTTACTTGATAAACATAGGACATTCAAGTTCTTTGGATGGTGGCATCCAAAGGAGGCATGGACATGTAATAAGGTAAACTATTAATTTTTTAAGACTTTCGGTTGTGAAGCATTTGTCCATATTGATAAATAAAATAGAAGAAAGCTTGATGCAAAATCCAAGAAGTGTACCTTTATTGGATAAGGAGTTAATGATTTTGGTTATCACTTATGGGATTCTAAAAATCAAAAAATCATTAGGAGTAGGGATGTCATATTCAATCAAAAGGTCATGTATAAATATCAGTTGCAGGGAAGGAAATAGGAAGAAGAAAAACTAGAATACACAGTGCTTGATGAGATCACTGAAAAAAAAATTCCAAAGTTACCAGAAAATAAAAATGTACAAAAACATGAGAAACAGGTACCTCAACCTCCTGCAAGTATTGTTAGAAGATATACCAGGTTAAGTAAACCCCCTGAATGATACTCTCCTTCATTATATTATTTATTGTCGATTGATTCTGGTGAACCAAAAATTTATGAAGAGGCAAACCAGGTAAACACTAAAAGGAAGTGGGAGAAAAGCATGAAAGAGGAAATGGATTCCTTGGTAAATAACCAAACTTGGAACATGGTTTAGTTCCCTGTAGGTAAAAGAGAATTGTAGAATAAATGGGCTTATAGGTTGAAGGAAGAAGATGGAGGAAAAAAATTGGTACAAGGCTGGACATGTTGTAAAGGGGTTTGCACAAAATAAAGGTATATATTTTGATGAAATATTTTCTCTTGTTATTAAAATGACTTCAATTAGGACTAATTTAACTCTTGTGGAAGTATAATATTTGCATCTTGAACAATTAGATTTAAAATCAACTTTTATCCATGGGGATTTGGTCGAAGAGATTTATATGTAGTAGCCACAGCGGTATGAGGTCAAAGAAAAGGAGAATTTGGTATGGAGGTTGAAGAAGATATTGTATGGCCTAAAGAAGGATACAAGGAAGTGGTATTTGATGTTTGAAAATTTTACGACATAACATGGTTATAGTAGATGTCATTATGATCACTGTGTTTATTTTAAAAGACTAGAAAATGGAAGCTATATTATCTTGCTATTGTATGTAGATGACCTGCTTGTTGCAGGGTCTAACATGCAGGATATAAATAGTCTTAAGAAGAAATTAGCTAATTCATTTATGATGTGGGAATTGGGTGCTACAAAGAAAATCCTTGGTATGAGAATAACAAGAGACATGAAAATTTGCAAATTGACATTGTCTCAGGGTGAGTACATAGAGAAGGTGTTGGAGAGGTTTAAAATGCAGAATGAAAAACCAATTAGTACACATTTGGCCAAACATTTCAAATTAACTAAGGAAATGTGTCCCAAGAGACATGAGGAGATAGAATACATGTCCAGGGTCCCTTATTCATCAACATTTGGCAGCTTGATGCATGCGATAGTTTGCACAAGACCAGATATTTCACATGCAGTGGGAGTTATGAGAAGGTATATGAAAAATCTAGGTAAAGAAAATTGCGATGCAATAAAGTGGATTCTCGTGTATTTGAGAGGTACTTCTACACATGCGTTATGTATTGGAGGTTAAAACACTATTCTACAGGGATATGTTGATTCAGATATGACAAATGATAAATATAGAAGGAGGAGCACCACATAGTATGTTTTTAATGTAGGTGGAAAAATAGTAAGTTGGATTTTGAAACTGCAAAAGGTTATTTCACTTTCAACAATGGAAGAAGAGTATGTTCTTTCTACAGAGCCTAGTAAAGGGATGATTTGGTTACAGAGGTTTATGGATGATCTAAAAATGAAGAAGACTTGTAATCTTGAAAATATTTGCAAGTTAAATTTTATGTGTTAAAAGCAAATGGATCAACTTTGCAACACATCATTAATAGGATTTACTCATTTAAGAAGCATATAAATAGCATCATAATCAATGAACTTAAAACACATAACACAGGAAATGATAAAGGAGTTCACCCCTCTCTTGGGCTACATCTCCTGGTCCAACTTCCAATGGATCATTAGTATTATTTTCTCAAAGTGATCAAAAACATGCTTTACAATGATCAAAATGACCAATAGACTACTCCAATGGCTTCAGAACATCCAAAAACCCCTAGCTGGGCTTTTTCGGCACCTCGTTTGGCCAAAAAACGAAGAAGATAGACTTCCTTGAAGTCTCCCCTTCAAGCTTGTTGTCTCTGCAACTACAAAATGCACCTCCTCTGGCTCAACCTAGCCCACAAGAAATTTAAACCGTGAAAACTTGGAACCGGGTGCAACCACACCACTGGTCCAAACTGTCGAACCATTTACGTGCTGGCCTTAACTACCAAGGCCCGTGGGCACATGGCAGTCATACGACCGCGCCAACACACAACAGGGCTAATGGTTAAATAACTGTTGGAATCATATGTTTAAACCCACGGGTGTTGGTATAGTGGTCACATGGTAAACCACACACATATATATAAAATGGTTACAATACATGGTTACGATGGTAACCACCGTAGCACTGGTCGCATATAATATAACACATGACCATGGGTCCGGGCTTAGCCCCGGTCCTGTCCACGCCCATATATACAATATAACAATGTTAAATACAATGTTTAAAACATATATAACAAGGAACATACGTGGGCGCGCCGGTTGGGCGGCCTTTCCCAAAGCTTTACCCTACCCCGGAGGTCACGGGGTCGACTCCTGCTGAGTGCAAAGGTTTTAACAAATAAACAAATGACACATGGTGGCCTGTGATTGGGCCACATGTCGCATTCCCATTCACTGCCAATAAAACATGCCATATGCCAATTGTCTGCCATGTCAGCGTATGGTCTGCCACGACATCCATACAGTCTGCCACGTCATCGTCCGTACGGACTTGTACAGTCAACATCCCTTCTTTGCCTGTTTTCCATTCTGAATTGAACGCGATATCTCTCGCTCCTAACATCTGTTTGAACCCAAACGAGTTGTGTTGGGTTTTCAATGATGAGGCCTATGCTCTTGTCCGATTTGAAGTGATTCCAAACACTTTGAATTTTTGAGCAAAATTTGATCCCTTGATCATACCTCCCCATTGGAAAGCTTTTGGACCTCCAAAAGACTATATTCAGTCTATGTGAAGATGAGGGTAAATTTCCCTCACCCTTCCAACCTCAATCCACTTGGATTTGCTTGGATTTGTACCTTTAAGACCAACTCGAAGATACTCCACATTTCCTCATTTTGAAGTTCACATTCTCCTGTCAAGGATGGTGTCTTCATGCAGTTCTGTAAGATATTCTGGGGAAAAATCATCTATAGAAGGAATGTGAACATGCTTTCCATGATCATCAATCAACAGAGGCTCATACAATTTCAAATTCTCAACATTAACAACTGCATACATTTGCATATAAGGAGGTAAATCTAAACGAAAGGCATTGTTACCAATCTTGTCAATAATATTGAAAGGACCATATCGAATCGGTTTCAATTTTTTACCTTCTCCTTTAAGTCTCTCCTTACTGATGTAAAGCCAAACTTCATCTCCAACTTGGAAACTGTGATCAACACGATGCTTGTCATGTCTCATCTTGTACTTGGCTTGACTCTTTTCCAACTGCTCTTGCACCACTTGATGTATCGACTAAATTTGTTCAATGGATTTTTCTGCCCTATCAATGTCATATTGACCATCGATAGCGATATCCTTCCCAAAGATAAAATCTAAAGGAGATTTGGGCAAATAGCCAAAACATGCTTCAAATGGCGACGTTTGAGTCGAAGAGTGCTTAGCTCGATTGTAAGCATGCTGAATGTAGTGTAAATGCTCATCCCAAAGTTTAGGATTCTTACTACAATAAGCACAAAGAAGATGCACCACTGTTCGATTTACCACCTCTGTCTGACCATCTGTTTGTGGATGAAAAGCTATGCTCTTTTTAAGTTTGGTGTCCATGAGTGCCCATAAACTTGTCCAAAAACTTCCAACAAATCAAGAATCCCGATCAGAAATAATGGATTTAGGCAATCCAAAATGTACCCAAACATTTTGAAAGAACATTTGTGTTATTTTTTCAGCTGTAACCTGCTTTGTACAAGGCATCAAAATACACATTTTTCTAAATCGATCAACCACAACATAAAGATAATCATGATTTCGTCTAGACATAGGTAAACCACCTACAAAATCCATGGAAATACTTTCCCAAGGTCGAGAAGGAACCGAAAGTGGAGTATACAAACCCAACTTTCGATTACTTGGCACATAATGAACATGCTCGAACATATCTTGAAACACTTTCATTCATTTTAGGCTAGTAACAGTACCTTTGCAAATTATCCACTGTTTTTCTTACACCAAAATGACCAACAATAAGAGAAGAAAGTGATTCTCTTCTAATGTTGATTCTTTCCCCCTGTGGAATACACAACTTGCCAAGATGATACAAAAGATTATCATGCACATGGTAATCCAATTCTTCAACATGGTTAGAGTGGCACAAAGTTTCATATACTTCTTTGAAATCAGTATCCAAAGCATATTGCTGAACATAACTTTCATGCATGATAGGACTATGCTTAAGAATAACTGAAGCACTAATAATAGGCCTTGAAATAATATTAGCTACTTTGTTAAAAATTCCCTTCTTATACCTGATAACCAAGTGAAACTATTGAAGAAAACCCATCCATCTGAAGTGCCTAGCTTGTTATAGCTTTGTCTGTGATTGTAAGTATTACAATGGTTGATGATCGGTGTGAATAATGGTTTCTTTCCCCAATAAATAATGTTTCCATTTTTTCACACTTTGTACCAATGCATACAATTCCTTATCATAAGTAGGATAGTTAATCACGACACCATTAAAAGTCTCAGAATGAAAACAAATAGGCTTACCATGCTGTAGCAAAACTGCTCCCATTGCATAATTGCTTGCATATGTTTGGATCTCAAAAGGTTGTCTTAAATTTGGAAGTGTAAGAACTGGCGTTGAACTGATCTTTTCTTTCAAAGTATCAAAATCCATCTGTTGCTTGCCTCCCCATTGAAAAACTTTCTTGACACTTGTCACTACATGTAATGGAGATGCAATGGAAGAAAAGTTAGCAATAAACTTCCTCCAATATTGGGCTGCTCCCAAAAAAGTTCTTACCTCTGTCACATTGTTGGGATTGGGCCATTCCAAAATGAATTTGACCTTGGAGGGATCAATTTTTAATTCACCTCCACCAATAATATGCCCTAAGTAAATAAGTGAAGTCTTTCCAAATTCACATTTGGACAACTTCAAAAACAATTTTTCTTTTCTCAAAATATCCAAAACTTGTTTCACATGTTCAACATGCTCTTCACGAGATTTGCTAAAGATAAAAATATCATCCAAGTAGACAATAACACAATCATCCAGAAAAGGCCTTAAGACATCATTCATAACTCTCATGAAAGTAGCAGGTGCATTGCAAAGTCCAAAAGGCATTACCATCCATTCAAACAAACCTTGCTTAGTTTTAAAAGTTGTCTTCCATGTGTCTCCCTCAGCAATTCTGATCTGATGATATTTGCTTCTTAAATCTAACTTAGTAAAATATTTAGCATCTTTTAATTGATCAAGCAAATCATCGATTCTAGGAAGAGGATAATGATTCTTTACTGTAATTTTGTTCAAAGCCCTGAAATCAACACACATACGCCACACACCATCTTTCTTTGTCACTAACACAATTGGAGATCCACATGGCGATGGGCTTGGTACAATAACCCCTTTGTCAAGCAACTCTTGAATTTGTTTTTTAATCTTAACATTTTCCATAACTGACATTCTGTACATACCAATGTTTGGAAGAGGACAATCTTGTTGCAATTGGATTTCATGTTGGATTCCCCTTTTCGGAGGTAACCCCTTTGGTTCTTTAAACATTTCATCATATTGATTAAAAACCTCATATAAATCAGATTTCAACTTTGTATCACAACCTTGAAATGCTTCGTTTTCAATATCATCTTTGGGTTTAATCATTAAGAGAACAAAATTATTACTAGCATTGACTAATCTATTCATTTGTCCCGCATTTACAAGTGATAAATTCATCTTCTTTGTATGGGCTCTAACAATGTACTCTACTCCATTCTTAAAAAAATGATACTTATTCTCATGACAATAACAAATAGCTTTCCTATCATACAAATATGGGCTTCCCAACACAATACTACAGATATCCAATGGAATAACATCAAGCTCTACCTCATCAACAAAATTTGCAGTGATAGCAAACCTAAGTTTACACCTTCTTGCTACTTGTAACTTAGCATTATCACATATCCAACCAAGAGGGTATGGCTTAGGATGTGGAATTGTTTCCAACTTTAATTTCTTAACAGTTTCTTCAGAAATAAGGTTTGCTTGAGATCCAGTATTAAATAGAGTATCTATCTTAGTATGCTTTGAAACAACCCTTATGTGAAAAAGTTCAATTCTCTCTTTTTCTTGTCGAGTTACATTGATATTATTATTACTTGAAGAACTAGTACTCGCAATAGAACCATTACCTTTATAACCCATAGCTGTGATCTTTGTTTCATCACCCAAATCAGAACCTAAATCATGTTGAATGGTTGCAGCAGTCTTTGACTTCCCTTTGTTGTTGCCAAACTTTTTGGGTCTTCTTTTAGGATGAAGTTTCCAACAATGGTCTTCATCATGGCCATCTTTTGAACAATGTTTACATGTGAATTTTTCTCCCTCTTTCTTAACAACAACATTCTTTTTGCCATTGCCCTTGAACTTATTATTTCCTTTATCTCCATGTATGAAAGTCTTCTTGTTACCCTCATGAGTGTCGTTCCTTCCTCTTTCTTCCAAATGAGTATCCTGAACACAAACTTCATCTAGATTTGAAGGATTAAACATGAGTATAGTATGTCTCAAATAACTATGCAAAGCTCCAATGTATTTGAGTAAAGTTTCTTGAGAAGACAAATCTACTCCCAAAACCAAAGCTCTTCTTCTAAATTCTTGAGTAAAGCTTTGTACATTCTGTCCTTTAGCTTGTCTAAAATTTTGCCAATCCATAGTAGCCTTTTTCTTATATGCCAATGGGTAAAATTGTCTTTTAATTGCAACAATAAAATCATTCCAAGAGGTTAAAATTTTACCATGCTTTTTCATGTCCTCCTGAGTCTTGGATTCCCACCAAATGAGTGCTACATTATCCAATCTTAAAGAAGCAAGCTGAATTTTGGTTTCATCATCTTGAATTTTTTGTATTCTACAATATACCTCAATCTGACGTATCCAATTATCTAATTTCTCAATATTAACTTCTCCATTGTATATTGGCAATTCGAATTTAATATCAAGCTTTAATGAAGGAATTTGCGAAGGAGTTTTACCATGTCCCTTTGGAGAATTCGTAAGAGGTCTTGAACTGGTAGAAGAAGAAGAAGAAGAAGAAGATGGAGGAGAGGGTGGTGGAGAGGCACCATTCCCTCCATTTTCATTTGGAGTTTTATCACCACTGTCTCCCTTATGCTTTGAAGGGTTGGAGACTTCACCTTGCAACCTTGTATTCCTTTCGATCAAGATCTTCATCATCTCTCTCATTTCCATGGCAGCCTTTTTGAGATCTTCATCTTCTGCAGGAACATGTTCATGACTCTCTTCATGAGCCATACTTGGTGAATGTCTCCTTGAAACTTGTGGTGACAGAATATGTTTCCTCGAAGGATGTAAACTTGTCTCTACAAGTTTACCTTCTCCTCTTGTGAGTTTCAACCTTGTGAGCATCAGAAAACAAAATACTTGCAAATAATCAAGTCTTCAAAAACCAGTGCTCTGATACCAACTTGATCTAAAAATGAAGAAGACTTGTAATCTTGAAAATATTTGCAAGTTAAATTTTATGTGTTAAAAGCAAATGGATCAACTTTGCAACACATCATTAATAGGATTTACTCATTTAAGATGCATATAAACAACAACATAATCAATGAACATAAAACACATAACACAACAAATGATAAAGGAGTTCACCCCTCTCTTGGGCTACATCTCCTGGTCCAACCTCCAATAGATCATTAGTATTATTTGCTCAAAGTGCTCAAAAAATTGCTTTACAATGCTCAAAATGACCAATAGACTGCTCCAATGGCTTCAGAATGTCCAAAAACCCCTAGCTGGGATTTTTCGGCACCTCGTTTGGCCAAAAAACGAAGAAGATAGACTTCCTTGAAGTCTCCCCTTCAAGCTTGTTGTCTCTGCAACTACAAAATGCACCTCCTCTGGCTCAACCTAGCCCACACGCAATTTAAAGCATGAAAACCTGGAATCGGGCGTAACCGCACCATCGGTCCAAACTTTCAAACCGTTTACGCGCTGGCCCTAACTACCAAGGCTCGTGGGCACATGGCAGTCATACGACCACACCAACACACAACAGGGCTAATGGTTAAATAACCGTTGGAACCGTATGTTTAAACCTACACGTGTTGTTATAGTGGTCACATCGTAAACTGCACACATATATATCAAATGGTTACAATACATGGTTATGGTGGTAACCACCGTAGCGCTGGTCACATATAATATAACACATGACCATGGGCCGGGGCTTAGCCCCGGCCCGGTCCACGCCCATATATACAATATAACAATGTTAAATACAATGTTTAAAAAATATATAACAAGGAATATAAGTGGGCGCGTCGGTTGGGTGGCCTTTCCCAAAGCTTTACCGTGCCCCGGAGGTCACGGGGTTGACTCCTGTTGAGTGCAAAGGTTTTAACAAATAAACAAGTGACACGCGGTGGCCTGTGATTGGGCCACATGTCGCATTCCCATTTGCTGCCAAGAAAACATGCCATATGCACACTATCTACCATGTCAACGTACAATCTTCCACGTCATCCGTACAATCTACCATGTCATCGTCTGTACGGACTGTACGGACTTGTACAGTCAGCATCCCTTTTTTGCATGTTTTCCATTCTGAACAGAATGCGATATCTCTTTCTCTCGATGTCCATTTGAATCCAAATGATTTTTGTTGGGTTTGCCACGATGAGGCCTACACTCTCGTCCGATTTGAAGCGATTCCGAACACTTTGAATTTTTGAGCAAAATTTGATCCCCTGATCAATGGAGGAATTGGGAAATAAGAAAGAGAATAGTTGGTTGGACTGTGATAAGGAGAGTGCCATTCATATTGAAAATAAATCAGTCTTCCATTCAAAGACTAAGAATATACAAATCATGTACCATTTCATACGATCCATCTTGGAAGATGGACATTTGAAATTGGAAAAGATACATACTAGAAAAAATTTTGCAGACATGTTAACAAAGGGAGTAACAAGGAAACAACTGAGTTCTTTCTCAGTTTCAGTTGGCCATCATGTATGAAGGAGGATATGAGAAAATTTTTAGGTCCAAGAAGTATGATATCCAGTCGATATAACAAATTTTGAGTTGTTGTGATCAGTCTCCAAGTGCAAGATTTTTGGTTGTGGAGCCTGATTATCTTCCTGATTCAAAGGTCTCTGATTTCAGTCATGTTTATAGCCCATGAAGACTGTACACCCCTCCACATAAGGGGTGGGGGGTGGGGGGGCTCATCCTCTCGGCTGAGGGGTCCAAGGGTCAGTGAGGGATTGGGGGAGAAACCCCCGAAGGAAAAATTTCCTTGTAAAGTATCCTAATTTCATAGTCAATCTAGACCATTCATTATAAGGTCACAAATATGATGGTAGAAGTTATTTTAGGGATTTTTTCCCTAGAAGGAAACCCTCTTTTATGAGGAATCTCATTGCAGCTGTGTATGTGTGTGATTATTGTATTCTGAGAGAGGATACTCTGAGAGAAGGAAGATGAAGTTACATTGGGTGTGATGTAGGTTGTATCCCTTCATTTTGTTGGATAATAAAAAGGAAGGACCTGGCAATTTCTCTTGTGGACGTAGCCCACACTGGGTGAACCACATCTATATGTGTCTCTATTGTATTATGTATATTATGTGTTTTATTTCTGCATTTGTTTTATTTTATTGCTTCACGATCCTGTTTTTCTAACAGCTGGATTTGTCAACAACACAACATCTGCAACCATACAATGTCAGGTGGCTTTGTTAGGGATGAGATCACCATGCCAAACAACAATGGCACATTTCCTATGACATCAAGCCCTTCAAGGATGAGATATTGTGTGATTTTTCCCCAATGGAAGTATGTGATGTTCTTTTAGGCCAATCATATATTTGGAAGTGTCATGTTGTTTATGAGTCTCGACCCTGTAGTTTCATTGTTACTCTGGGTGGTCAGCTCTACAAAGTACCAGAGGTAGTTCCAACTATTGTCTCAACAAAACAATGTTGCAAAGTAATATCCCATACCACAAAGTTTATCCTCTTCATGATCCATTCAGAAGGTGAACAAAAGGACACTACAACGTCGATTCGAGACTTTTCTATCCAACAGGCGTGTTGGTTGTGGAGACTGATTATCTTCTTGATTCATAGGTCTTTGTTTTTAGCCATCTTTATACCCCATGAATACTTTACACCCTGGAAGAATGTACAATCCTCCACGTGGGGGAGTCCAGGGTGGGGTTAACCCCACTAAGGGGTTTCATTATGGATTGTAAATGTATATTGTAATTTCATAGTAAATATGGACCATTCATTATAAGGTCATAGATATGAAGGTAGAAGTTATGTTAGGGTTTTTTTCCCTAGAAGGAAACCCTCGTTTATGAGGGAAATGTATTGTGGCTATGTATTATTGTGAATATTGTCTTCTGAGTGAGGAGACTGTGAAAGAAAGAAGAGGAAGTTACAATGGGTGTGCTATAGGTTGTATCCATTCATTTGATAGATAATAATAAAGGAAGGACCTAGAAATTTCTCTGGTGGATGTAGCGCACACTAGGTGAACCGCGTATATCTGTGTTGCTATTGTATTGTGTATCTTCTGTGTTTTATTTGTGCATTTGTTTTGTTTTATATCTTGTTTTTCGAACAAGACACAACTTGAAAAGATTGTAGAAGAGTACAAAGATATAGTTTCTTAACCTATGGGAGTGCCTCTTCACTACCCAGTCAAGCCAAACTATAACATAACCATTCATATCTTTATTGGCCACAACCATTTTCAGGCGTGCTTGGGGTTCCAACTATTAGCCCCCATTGATATAACTTTTCATGCTACATCTTCACCGACATAGTCCTCCCACACTTATAACGAGGAAAATCATGTAGATATATTAGTTGAACAGATCCAACCCCTCCAAAAATAGGTTCACAACATCCTTCAACAAGTTAATGGATAGTACACACATGACAACTTCTTTATCAAAGCAAGTGGCTCACCAAGGTTCAGATTCAAAAAGATCTTCGCCATCTCCCAAGAGAACTTGATGTAATGAGGACCATTGATTCATAAGGTGGAAGGAATTATCCAAGTGGATATCAATGGCCACCCACCTATTCCACTAGATCAAAACACAATTTTCCACCTTGGCAGTTTTTCTACGGTTTTTCGGGTCTTGAACTTTCAGTGTCATTTTGAGGCCCTAAACGACGTTTTTTTGACATTGTGGGGCCCAAGAGATTACTATAGGATCTCTCCTAGGATTGATTGGAATGTTTAATTCTCATATAGACCTTTCCAACAAGATATCATTCACCCCAAATAGATATCGTATGCAAAAGTTATGCCCTCGAGAAGTTGACATATCAACTACTCCCATTGGGTCCCACAAACCTTTTGGCATTTCATCTCCCAGGGTTAGGGTTTTATATGTTTAGGGTTTTATCATTAATGTTTTATGTTAAAAATGAATTTTGAGCCTCATTGTAAATACATATTGTGAATGAGCATAGTCGTCACATCTCTTCTCAGAGATAACCTGCCACCATTCTAGCTAGTTCTTCTCACTTTGTAGTTTCTTTTACAGTCTCTGCATATTTCATTCTTTAATAGAAACTGTGAATTATTATAGCTCATTGTTTCTTGCAATATTTTTGTTTATTCCCTTGTTATATCTCTGCCTTAATTTCATTCTCAAAAAAGTCTGGATCACTTTGTCTTCACAAGTGTAAAGAAGAAAATAAACGTTGCTATTAAAGAACACATTCTCGTGACCTTTGTAGTGAACTGTGCATTGGTCAACTCCCAAAACACTATGGGGAAATATTTTCACCTTTGTGACACTAAGAGGGTTGAATATGAAAAGCACTTTCTCTTAGAGTTTCCATCATATACCCATATTAGATCTCAATTTCAAAAGATTTGTCACACTACTAACCTTATTAAACTTCTAACTCAACAAAACTATGGTGATCTTAGAACACTTCTCTTGATTCATTTTGTTAGGATCCAATCCTATCCCCTCTACATGGGTCATTAGTTCGTAGGATATGTTTTCTATGTAAAAAAGGCCAACAATAATTAATAAGGCCTAATAAATAAAGGAGAATAATTCAATGTAAGAAGACCTAATGGAAGCTTACGCTTCTAGAAAGATCTTCCTCTAGAAGTTTCCTTAGAAGGTAGAATTAGTATAAATAAGAGTAGGAGGCATTGGATATTTTTTTCTTGGAGTTTATTGTAATAGAGCTCTACTCTACTGGAGGTTTTCTTGATCTAGATTTTATGAGAATAATGAAATGAATACCAATTATTATTTAAAATATGCTTAACACAGAATAACATAGGTATAGTAAAATTGGTTTCTATTCAATAAGGAAATAAGTTGAAACTATAAAATGCAGAAGAAAACAAGCTTTCTGAAATGGCGGCGACTTATCTTTGAGAAGAGATGTGATGGTTGCACTCATTCACAAGAAGATGATTACAATGAGGCTCTCAAGGCCTTTTTTACAATAAACATGAATGGAAAAACCCTAGACATCCAAAAACCTAACCGTAGGAGATGAAGCACCAAAAGTCATGTGGGCTCCATTGGGTTAATCTAGTACATCAACTTCCCATGGTTGTAACTTTTGCATATGATCTTTGTTTTAGGCGCACGATAGCCCATTGGAAAGGTCTATCTGAGGAATACACATGTTGTTGTCAGAATCTAACTATTTCTATAGTATGATTGTGGCGAGCCCTAAAAATGTTGTTTAGGGCCTCAAAACGGCCCCGAAAGTGAGGGACCTAAAAACTAGGAAAAATATGCCAAACTGGAAAACAACCAAAATGAACAAGTTTGAATAGGTGGAAGGCCATATGAATCCATCTAGACCAATCCTCCCCCCTTAGGAAGAAATTTATCTATTGCGTTGAGTTCCCCCATTAGATGAGGAAATTTCTGCTGAATTTGGCGCTAGGTGAGCCACTTGCCTTGGTGCAGGAGCTACCCTGCTTTGACAACTCGATAAAGTTGGATCCTTTGATGTCGAGTGCCCTTGACCTGTCTGTACAGAATATGATCGTTGAGTTATTGTTGTATGCAGTAAAGGTTGATCTATTTTGCCGTCAATTGATCTTCTATCTCTGAAGTGTCCAATAATGGTGGGAAATATGGTTGAAGGAGAACCACGTTGAATACTGGGTGCAAACCAAGAAAAGGAGGAATGTTGAGCTCAAAATCATTGTCACCTAGAACCTTGGTGATGGTGTAAGGTCCATAACGGAGTGGTGTTGACGGGCGAAACTGACCGTCCGTCAACTGGAAGAGTGGAACCGGTCCGGGGTTGTCTAATAACCCAAGCCGTTTGGTATGGACCACCCTGACGAGTTTAACGGCTCCATTGGCCGCTCTGAGG
>JASDQU010506409.1:37749-49858 GCA_032191745.1 Picea mariana | reverse complement strand
AAGGAAATCCTTCACGGCTGGCTGGGAAAGTCTCCTACATGTCAGCGGCAGCCTAAATAGTCATTGTTGATATGGATAAACCCACAGTAGCTGGAGCAGATCAAAAACACACAAGATAGGAGCTGAGAGGACCCAAGATAAATCTGTCCAGAAGAGTCGCAACAAACTAGAAACCCTATCCAGAAGAGCAGCAGCAAAAACCTCATCCTTTTAACTCAGCTAAGAGAGTGAATGAGTGTTACAAGTGAGGGATAGGTCACTTTTTTATAGTTTTTGGTAGGTAGGTTAGGGCTAACAAGTTTAGACTACTTGCCATAACTTTAGGGTTAGGTTTAATACCTAACAAATAAACAAATAATATTTTACAATTTAAAATATTAAATGGCAAATCAAAAGTCAACAAGGAAATAAGACAAATCGATGAGAGGGATTTCAAGATAAAAGCGGCCAGCTTTTCTTTAGGAAGAAGTAAAGAACCGAACCAACACATCATCAACAAATAGGGGGGACATAACTCAAGCAAGGGGTTTTATTAATAAACAATAAGACAAAGTCAAAAGTTATGTCCTTCTTTAATGGCAGATTTGTCCACATGAGTCTCATGATATAACTTATAAGCTTTTATCATCCCAGCATACGAGGAGGGTCAATGATGTGATCATGGCCTTCTTCTTAACTGCTCCTAGGTCAAATGGCCCATCCCGGAAGAGAAGAAGGTCACACATCATCTTGGCTTGGTACTTAACCAAGAAACTGCCTGGTCCCAGATCAGGATACCCCAGAACCCATCTGGGAGCCCTAGAATATATCTAGGGGCTTAACCACCAAGGTACACAACCAAGGATCAATCCAAGCACTGAGCAACGATTCCTTGGAACACATCCAAGGGCCCTAGAACACATCTAAGGGACTTATATCATCAAACTGCTTGGTCCCTGACCAAGAACCCCAGAAATACACTGGGGGCCCAACTAGGGTCTTTCGCCATGGCTCTAACTGCTTGATCCCAGACCAAGAACCCCAGGAGTGTACTAGGGGCCCTAGTTCACAACTAGGGTCTTTGCCATCCTCCCGGAGAATGGCCCTTGCAGCTGCATTAATTTTAACACTCCCTCTCAGCAAGAGAGGCATTCTCAGCAACACCAAGCTTGTCTCGAAAGTATACAAACTTTGTCAACGACAGGGGCTTGGTCAAAATATCTACAGTTTGTTCCGTCGTCGGAACATAATGAATACTGAGAATGTTCTTCTGCACCATGCCCCGAACATAGTGATACGTCATCTTAATGTGTTTCGATCTGTCATGAAACACAAGATTCGCGGAGAGTTTTATACAGCTCTGGTTATCACAGTGAATCACTGTGGGTTCCAGCTCAGCACTGAACAAATATGAGAGTAGCTTTCTGAGCCACACTGCTTCTCTACTAGCAACACTTGCAGCAATGTATTTTGCCTCTGCAATGCTTTGGGCTATGGAGCCCTACTTCCTGTTGGACCAGGAGATCATAGTTGAACCCAAACTGATACAATATCCGGAAGTGCTCTTCCGGTCAACTACATTGTGTTATCACATAAACTTGTCAAACCTTAAGGGTTCGTGGTTTCTACCTATGTTTGTATTTTCGCCTGGCTCTCCTCCCCTTGCAGACCCAATTGTAAGTTTTCCCTCTTGACTCGTAGCTTTTCTTCTGTTTGCTATATCCGCTTGATCGACATGTTTTTCCTTGTCAGCTTGTCTAAGAAGTATCAGCCCTCAGCCTTCTTGTTCTCTCTTGGGCCGATCATTCCTCTTTTCACCTTTGTCTCTGATCTTTTATTTTCCCGAGCCCTCAGCTAGTCATTCAAGTAAACTACACAGGTCGCATTCGTGAGAACCAGGCGCAACACTTGAAGCAGTCTGACTCAAATCAAGCAAGCGAGCAAGATCAACTTTTGGCGGCGAAGATCCATCAGGCAGATCAGATCGACGGCCATCGGGTGCTCAGGATCATACAGTTGCACCTAGTTTAGCGTCAAGCAGAGGTCTGAAATCGCAAGGTCAATCTTAGCTGTTGATACTGGGAAGGACGCGTGGCACAAGATTAGCATTTCGTGGTTTCGCAAGATGGAGCGGTCAAGGAGCAAAGTCATCGGAACTCGCGAAATACGAAATCGCGAAAAGATCGTAGTCGTTGATCAAAGAAGAGATCTGGACCGTTGGATCAGCTTTTCGCGATTTCGTAAGTCGAGAAAGTAGGAGGGTAGAGTCTTGAAGACTAGCGACGCGCGAGGTCCCGAAATGATCTTGACCATCCATTCCAGAAAGACACGTGGCATAGGATCAGCGTGGAGAAATTCGTTTCGGGGGAGCTGAAATGAGAAATGTCGACAACCAAAGGTCCCGAAATAACGATGTCTATCAGGGTCGTCCAATGCAAAGGGATACATGTCACCCGATCCAAACAATCGTGATTTCGCGACTCAGAGATTTCAGCAGGGATCACAACGTAAACTCGCGAAATGTGAAATCCTGAAGCGCCTGGGAATTAGGCACACGATCGCAGACTAGGGTCAGATGGAAAGGAGTTGCGCAAGGGATCTAAGCGCCTGAGATGGTCACAGAGAAAGATCTGCGTGACCTCGAGGTGCCAGAATTGACTCGAAGGAGTCGTGAGCTCACCTGGGTCATTCATGGGTGTCAGGCCTCGCCCTGATCCCGATGAAAGTAGTTAATGAAAATGGGGAAGGTGGTTGAAACTTCGTTTCACCACATAAATGGAAAGCATGGAAAAACTCATCGTAGAGGCCAGACAGTCAGCCGAAAGTTCCCCTGTCATGGATTTGCATGTGAAGCCCATACTGCTTCTGATCTTGCGGTTGACAAAAGAATGCAAGTGCAATCTGACAGAGAAAGATGCAGACGCCAAGCCTTGAATGCAATGACCAAAACGCGCTTCTGAAGGGAGCTAGTAGTTATGAGTATAAATAGTTAGTTTTGATATTTTGTTGTGGTTGATGGTAGAGCTAAGCTCCCGTATTGTAAAGTTTTAGTGAGATTTTTGATTCTCTGGTTATGTATGGTGATCTGAGATTTCTTGATTAATCTAAGTCACTTTTCCTTCTCCATCTTATTTGCCTCTGATACTAAGAGAGTTCATGAATGACTGATTCACATGAATTGTCGTGATTGTGTTATGATGAATGTTTGATTATAATGTTGTCATGATTTCTTTCAGTTTTCATTAAAGTTGGAACCCAAGAAGATATTGTGTTTGAGTTTTTCTTCCTTAGGCTGCCAAAAGACCTGATGTTCACGGCATGTCTCTACATTTTCTCACCAAAGTCTTCCTCCTACTCACCCTTACTCCGACTCACTGACTGAAGTTGATTCTAGACCTCCTCGCTTATGCATGCTAGTCCAGTTTCTTGAGTTAAAACGATATCATCTCGAGTATGCGCCCATTTGCCCTCTTTGAAAACCCACTCGTGACACAAAAATTCTGATGGGTACTGGGATTACCTTCGACGCAATCCGAAGGTGACTTCTAGTGCTAACATTTCTAGAGCCATTGTCGGGGATGAATTGAAGATTTTCCCTGAGATTGAACGACAAAGCTTACTAGTTCTAAAGGTGCATCAGAGCTTAGTACATCAGAGATTGCAACTGTGCACCTGGAGACTCCATCGATGTGAATCCACTCGCGACTCCACTGTTTCAGTTGTGGCTTCTAGTGGCAAACACACGAGGTCTACTCCACATCTGCCTCTAGCAACACCTGAAGCTGACCCAGAGAAAATTATCAGAAAGGGAAAGGCCCTCTGAGAAAGTAATTCTACTGTTGAACCAGGTATTTCTGATGATTTTCGTTATCCTCTTCTAGAAACTCCAATATCTACTTCTCGTTTTCCTGTTATACCGTCTGTTGGAGTTTCCCGAAGTTTAAATTTTGGGAGTGTTCCTGTTGAGTTTTCTCCTCCTGGTTTTGGATCGAAAGGTGAAATCTTTGTCACTCCTATTTCCCCTGAAGTTGTACCTTGGCTCAGACCCAGGACCTTAGGAGATTTTCCCACTCCAGGCTTTACTACCCCTTCCCTTGTTAGAGTTGTTGCAGGAGAAGCCTCTGTTCCTCCCAGCTCTACAGCCCTTTTCCCAAACACTCAGTTGTTTCCTTCTCCCAGAAATTCAGTCCCTGTCTCGCTTGTCCGAATTCCATCTCCTCCTAGTTCTCCTCTAGTTCACACCCAAATGGCAGGTGGTAATCCTCCTAGGAACAGGATGGCTGAGATATTAGCTGCTAGATACGCCCCCCTAGTTTTACCTCAGCCTATGAACGCTCTCCCAGCCACAGATTACCTTAAGTACATGCCCCAATTCACAGGGGAGGAAGACATGACTGCAGAAGAGCACCTTTCATCCTTTTATAGATGCACAGAGATTCAGGCCATCAAGAATGAAGATGTGTGGATGAGAGTTTTTGTACAAAGCCTCGATGGTGATGCCAGGGAATGGTTTAAGGACTTGCCTCCTGGATCTATTGACGGGATTGCTGCTCTGGATAATGCATTCTTAAGGAATTGGGGGAATAAAAAAGATCTCCTTTATTATATTCTAGAATTCGGGGCTTAAAGAGAGAGGAGGGGGAATCTGTTTCAGATTTCTCGAAGAGATTTAATAAAATGTATAAAAGGATTCCAGCCGAAGTAAAGCCTACAGAAATCTCTGCCAAAATGACTTATGCTAATGCTTTCCACCCTAACTTTTGCCTACTGCTGAGAGAAAGAAGAGCTACCTCTTTGGCTCATATGCAAGATGCAGCCCTTGAAGTAGAATCCAATATATTGGCAACTGACAAACTTGGGTAAAGATGACAGAGATAAGGGAAAAGGTAGGTCTTAAACCCCGACTTCTAGTTCCTCTGTTGCCCCCCTCAAACAGATGAAACGACCAAGCTACTAAAAGCACTTTCTGCTAGAATGGAAAAGATCGAGTTAGAAGGAAAAAAAAGCTACAAAAATCCCCAAAATGTTGATAGCAGAGGTAACTATAGGAGACCTAACAGTACTCCTCAGATTATCCAAAGAGACTAGAGGAGCAGAGATAGAGATGATCAGAAGATCCGGACCCCTCTCCAAAATAATCTTGTTGCTGACGAAGAAGAAGGGGATGAAGACCTTGATCTCGAAATCCACTGTCTTGGGGGCAGCTCCTCTTTTCCTCACTTAACTCGGTCTGCATACGAGGAAGTTCTCATGGACAATCAACTCAACGAGCTGAGCAAAGGAGAAAAGGCCAGCATTAACCCAAACAAGTATAACCTCAGGTCTAAGGAGAAAGAAGGAAAGCATGGTTTTCCTGATCAGCCTACCCGAGCAGAGAAACCTGTTGAAGATGTAGCAGACGGCAGCGAGGGTAAGAAAGTTTGAACCCCCTCTCAAGTGGTCGTAACTCCTGTCCCAGAAGTGAAAGATATCCTAAAACCTACATCCCCTTTCAATTTTGAACATGAGGTTCAGAAGATTAGGATCCCCGTACCCCTTTCAGAGCTGGTCAAGCATGAAGATTTCAAAAGAAGCCTCTCTAGGTTGTTGATGCTTGAACCCACAATTCATCCCCCAGACTCAATCAATTTGCAAGATGAAAAGCCAGCAGTCATGTTAGAACCTTTGGTAGAAGATAGAGATGATTCCTCCCCTCCCTTCTACACTTCATTGAACATCCATGATAAGGTGTTGCATAACTGCTTAATGGATTCAGGAGCATCCCACAATCTTATGCCTAAGATTGTCATGGAAGAACTCGGGTTGGAAGTTACAAAAGCCTGCCATGACCTGTATTCTTTCGATTCCAGGAAGGTGAAATGCCTTGGGGTTATCAAAGACCTAGCCATGTCCCTGTTCCAGCTGCCGATGAAGAGCCTAGTCATGGATATCATAGTGGCGGATGTTCCCCCTAAGTTCGGAATGCTCCAATCTAGATCTTGGATAAAGAGACTGGGGGGAACCATGCAGATGGACCTTTCATACGCCACCATTCCTGTGTTTGGGGGTGAACAAATGAGACTTTATAGGGAAGCGCAGCTCGCGTACATCATCAGTGATGAAGCAAACCCCATCAACCATCCTATTTTTTCTTTGAGCACTGATTTGGGATCCAGCATATTGGAGCTCGCAGATGCTTCTGAAGCCCCTCTTGAAATCAGAAAGCAACCCATTTATTTTCATGAAATACCTCCCCCAACTTCCTCTGTGTGGAAGATGTTCTTCGACAGAGCCTCTTCTAAGGAAGGGGTTGGCGCTAGAGTGGTTTTTGTGTCACCTTGTCAAGAGACTATACCTTTGTCCTACAAACTAGAATTTGAAGCTACCAACAACGTGGTAGAGTATGAGGCTCTTGTTTTGGGTATAAGGGTTGCGAAAGACATGGGGATCGAAGAGCTACCAGTATTTGGAGATGCTGAACTAATTGTTCATCAGGTCAAAAATATTTATCAAGCCAAGCACCATAGGCTTAAGACTTACAGAAATGAGGTGTGGGATCTAATTGACAATTTCTTCTTAGCTTTCAACAATTCCTTTATTCCAAGAGAGGAGAATACTATGGCTGATTCGCTGGCTATCTCAGCGTGTCATTTCAAAGTCCCACTACCACCTAAGCTCAGGTATGATGTTGAGGTAAGATATAGGCCCTCTGTACCTGACAATATCAAGCATTGGAAGGTGTTTGAGGATGATCTTGAGATCAAGAAATTTCTTGAGTCCGTTGACAAGTTCTCTGCATTACACATTGATCAGGATAATGATTCCGAAGGAGACCCTCACGCTGATGTATTTTAAAATAAAATTGCTAATCACCATATTGTTCAACTGCCTAGCAACCACATTCCAAAAGGACTAGTTCCTTTAGAAAGATTGTTCGATGGGAACGATGTGGCGGTAAAATTTAAAGGCCCAACTAAGGATGAAGATGTAGCTGAATGCAATATTGGTACAGAGGAAGATCCAAAGTGGGTCAAGCTGTCAAGCAGCCTGTCAAGGCAGCAGAGAGCGGAGTATGTTGAGCTATTAAAAGAATTTGTTGATGTGTTTGCCTGGACCTATGAAGACCTCAGAACATACGACACAACAATCATTGAGCATAAGATCCCATTGAAGGAGGAGGTCAAACCGTTTAGGCAGAAACTAAGACAAATAAACCCTATGCTACTGCCTACTATGGAAAGGAGGTAAAGAAGCTGTTGGATGCCCAAATCATTGTCCCTTTGAGATATTCTGAATGGGTGGCCAACTTGGTTCCAGTAAGGAAAAAGAGCGGAGAAATCAGACTCTGCGTTGATTTCAGGAATCTAAACAGAAGCTCTAAGAAGGATAATTACCCTTTGCCAAGCATGGAACAAATATTGCAGAGGGTGACAGGCGCATCAAGGATCTCCATGATTGATGGCCTTTCTGGCTACAATCAGATCTTTGTCCTGCCTGAAGACAGAGAAAAGACAGCCTTCACCACTCCTTGGGGCACATTTATGTATGCCAAAATGCCCTTTGGATTGATGAACGCAGGAGCAACCTTCCAACGAGCCATGGACATCGCCTTCATTGGAGAAAGATGTTAGAATATGAATGGATGTGGTCGTTTTACCATTGACAATATCACTATTGTCACCCAACCATAGGCCGAAGCCACCCTCCGAGCACCTTAACCTTGACAGAGAATCACTCCGGAAGCAAACCCTAGGCTAGATAGCCAAACAAAGGGTAGTGCACCTTTCCCTAAGGATGGCACACCAACAAGAGCTGATCAGATAGTCCAAACCCTAACCAAGAGAAAGTCCAAGCCAAACATAATCTGCCAGCTGCAGCAGTTGCAATGGAAGCTCTCCTCCAAACCTGTGCACAAAACTGGGCACTGCAGTGCGCACAAGTGATGCTTTGCAATTCTGAGACTGCCTGTCAAAATGAAGACTGGCCTCCTGTATTTATAGTAATTATTGCTAACTGCATGGGCCGACTTCTCATTCTGGGTATCTTTTTGTTCAGTATATATTATTTCTTCTGGCCGACTTCTTCCCTTGGAGGCTAATAACCTAATACAAGTTATCTTCTTGAGCCGACATGTCTTCTAGGGTTATTAGCCAACTCATTAGGGTTTCTTCTTGCTTCCCGGAATATTCTATTGTCGTCAAGTTTACACGTGGAGGTAAATACCTCCCGCAGCTACCACAATATCAACACTCCCTCCTAGCTAGGGAGGTATTACAGGTAATGGTCTTGAGCACAAACATACCATTCACCCAGTAGCATCAACATAGTTGTATAGACTATCTCATGAATAGACCATGAGCACCATCATCACCATCAGTGTCATCAGCTACATCATCTCTCAAAACCATACTCTTATCTGAGTAATCAGACATGATGCTCGCTCCACAGAGTGACACAGGAGCCATTCTTCTAATCTAGAAGAATAAATGTTCTGAACCATTTTCTGTCTGAGAAATCTCTGTTCACTGATCATCCATCTAATCATTTTCAACACTGTTGATAGTCTTCAAGGCAATCGGAACAATATCATTCAATAGAACACAACTGTGTCTATCCATAGTAGTACACAACTACAATCCAGTGGTACACTACCACACCAAGTAGCACACAGGTACTTGATCAAACAGTGGAACACATCCACCACAGTAGTATACATCTATTGTCTAGAGACATACAATCTTCATAACAATCATCTGATATCAACCTGCACAGAAACAATGTTATGATATAAACTGAATTATCTGGGCCATTCTTCTACTCACATCTATGAGATCTTGGAAGAGCATCTGCCCTCAGAAGGTCAAACATCGATGATGAGCTATCAGGACTATTCTTTTCAAGCAAGGAAGAATAACTGTCCTGATTTCTGAGCCTGGACCATTCCCCACCCTGGGCCATTCCTCCAACACAAGACAAAGTGTAACCTGGAGAGAATGAGTCTGCCCTAAGGAATGTCTGTCCCTGATTGTTGAACCTGGACCATTTCCCACCCTGGACCATTCCTCCGGCACTAAACAAAGTGCAACCTGGAGACAATGAATCCGCCCTAAGGAATGACTGTCTGGACCATTTCCAAAGGAAATGACTGTCCTGCACCAACCTCCAAAACGGACCATTCCCCATGTTAACCATAATGGGAAATCGTTGTCCGGCGAGGTGGGCCAGTCTTCTTGAGTAACCCTCAAGAAGAGAGACTGCCCTAGACCACTTCCCATGTTAACCACAATGGGAAGTCGTTGTCTATGGTACATCAGCAATCTGGACCATTTTCCGAACTAGAAAATGTTTGTCCGTCAGAAATCTCAATCCTCTTTCCGAACTGGAAAGAATCTGCTCATCCTTGACCATTTTTCAAACTGAAAAAATGATTGTCCATCAATCAATAATACACCAGGGCTCCCTCCGAACCTGGGAGTCACCTCTTCCTTTTTCAATAAGGAAGTCGTCTCCACGAGCTCTAGCTTGATTACGCAAACCCTTTCATCTTGGACAGAAGCTTTACCAAAATGTCTGCTTATCTGCTCATCTATGGAGATATGTATTGGACAACGACTTTCTCCTCTCTGGACTTCATCACGGATAATGTAATGCTTGATTTCAAATGTACTTCGTTCTGGAACACTAGTTTTCTCTGAAGGCTTCATGTAGCTCTAATCAATAGAGTATATCATATCCATGTGGCACTTTTTCTGTCATCATGAGATCTAATCTTCTGAGTAATCATCTTGATACAATATCTCTGTTATAGAAGATCTTCACCACGCTTCTGTTGTGCACCAAGTTATCTTTTTCCATCTGCATACAAGGGTCTCTTTCTGGTATGCTTCAACGTCTTCAGGTTGTTCTTCATACGCTCTTTGTTCAATTTCTCTGGAGAACAGTCTTTTCATTGATCTGATGTAGAACTCCAACCCATGGATATTGTGGATGATATAAGGACTCATGTAGAGGTATGTCTAGTTTATTGGAACAAGTGATCATCATAGTCTTCTCCCTCCATCTGGGAGAACCTCTAGTTCTGGATCTTGCAATGCTTGCATATATACACTGTTCTTCATCACAACTTTCAGTTTCTCTGCTTGATTTCTTTTATTGAGTTCATATCAGGTTGGTAATCTTGTGATTCTTAATACAGTGAATGGTTGTTCTGGCTTCTCTTTCTTTCTTGGAATCTTCATGTTCTTCTGATGTTTTTCTTTAGCTCTTGGGTCCATGGAGTTTCTTATAGATTCCATGCCCTAAAGATTTCAATTTTTCTTTCATTATAGAATCATGGATGTGGATGGACAACCAAGGATACTTTAAGGCTTTTCTTCAAAGAAGACTTCTTCTGAGGTTGAACTAAACACGTACTATCTTTCATGGCTGCTACCATGGATATATACTTCATCATCTTCAATGGATCATAGGATTAGCTCCCTCCTAATACTTGCTTCATGTATGAGTGCATATAATCGGCTCCCTCCGTCTAACAGAGTCCACGCTTCCGTATGCATCCTTATTGTCTTCTGCAATATATAATCGGCTCCCTCCGTCTAACAGAGTCCACGCTTTCATCTTATTGTCTTCTGCAAAACGTCATAAGTCTTTCTCCAATTTCCTCTTGATTGCTAACTTCTTTCTGTCTTTGCTTCTTCTAAGTCTCTTCATGATTGATTCTGATTTCGGCTTTCCTTGTATAATGATAGCAGTCCTTATCTTGTTGTTTTTCCATAGGTATAGTTCTTCTTGGAACACATTATCTTTCGAGAGATAGATATACAAGATATGTACAGAGACGATGCAAACAAGATATGTACAAGAACTAAGAAGAGTATTGTTACCTTCAGATGAAGAAGTCTCTTTCATCCTGCTTACTCTTCTTTGTAGGTTCCTTTTCTTCGGCAACTGATGCTTCGTGTTTCTCCTTCCTTTTCTTTAGTTCGAGACAATGATTCTTGTAGTGACCATACTTTCGACAGTTGAAGCATTGTATTTCTGGAATATCTTTCTCTTGATTTGGCTTCCTCCTTGAACCAAACTTCCTTTTGTTCATGAAATTCTTGAATCTTGCTGTGAAGGCTTGATCATCGTACTTCTTTTGGGGTTTCTCTTTTGCACTGATCCTGGATTCTTCTTGAGCACAATAAGTCCAAAGTTCTTCAAATGTAGGATACTCATCGTACTTCTTTTGGGGTTTCTCTTTTGCACTGATCCTGGATTCTTCTTGAGCACAGCAAGTCCAAAGTTCTTCAAATGTAGGATACTCCTTCCTTGTGTTCATGCTTGCGGCAAATGCATCCCACNTATGCTGTCATCATCATTCATCTTCATGTCACGGAGCTCGTTCTTCGGACTCATTATCTGACCAATGTTTCTGACTAAGAAGAGGTTTGTTAGGGCATCGTACATCTTCTTCGATGAGTCAAGATGGGAGATGTAGGGTATCAAGTGGTCTTTTATAGAGTCCACTATGATACTCATGGCATTGATATCACCTTCTTTGAACTTCTCCATAACTGCAATGTTCTGTGGTTCCTTCTTTTCTCCTTCTTCAAACTCTGGTTCCACGATCTTTCCTTTCACGATATCCAACACTTTATTCTTGGCAAGGATGAGGTCGATCCTTGTCTTCCACGCTCTGAAGTTAGAAGCTTCGTCTAACTTGTTTTCTGACTTCATAGAGTAAGTCATGGCTGCTTTGACTTGGTCAACCCTAGATCTGACCAAAAGATCAAACCCGACGTCTTGGCTTACTGAGAGTATCACGAGATGCGCTAGGCTAGGGCGCACTGATCTATCCAGAAATTTGGTCAATCGCTTCACCTAAGGTGCCTCAACGAGAGGATTAGGGTTTCTGCCACTGCACCTGCTAGTAACCCTAGCAGCAATGCTATGGTGACTGCTCCTGCCAGAAACCCTAGCAGCAGTTCTTCAACGAGCTTAATATCCTTACGGCTATGTTTCCTTCCAGTGGTTAGACTGAATGAAGGAGGTGTCGGCCCATAACCTATTAGAATATGAATGGATGTGCTCGTTTTACCATTGACAATATCACTATTGTCACCCAACCATAGGCCGAAGCCACCCTCCGAGCACCTTAACCTTGACA